>CM059191.1:1014199-1168527 GCA_030323885.1 Branchipolynoe longqiensis | reverse complement strand
CTGGGTGGGGTGGTGGTCGGGGTCTGGGCGGCGGTGTTGTTGAAGGCGGTGTCGTGAGGATCGGCGGCAGAGGGTTCCTCCTGAGGCTGGGCTGGGATGTGGTCCGAGGTGTGATGCCCGAGGTGATGATCCCCGGCTGGGACTGGGCGGCGCTGCGATCGGTGGTCGCTGGGAGGTTGTCGGCGGGAGTTGCGGGGCTGTCGGCAGTGGTGAGGGTGAGGCGCCGGAGGGGGCCCCCCGGGCCGGCCGGGGGGAGGCCGGCGGATCAAAAATCCGCCGAGGTGGCGGGGGGGGTCTGGCGCTCACGGGTTTGTTTTGTGATGCAGTCGGCCTCGCTGTGCATGGTTAGGAGGCGCCTCACATTGGCGCAGTATGCGCAGACGTGACGGCGCCTGTCCCCCGCCTCACCGTGGGCCTCCCCGAGGCGGGCCCGATCGCACGAGGCGGGGGCGCGGTTCCAGGCCGGGCAGGGGGCCCCGTGGGCGTCCCTGTCGTAGGTGGCGCGGGCGTCAGCTTGGGGTCGGGGGAGGTGGGCGCCTCGGTGGAGAGGGTCGGGTAGGCGGGCAGGGGCGGCGGTGGCTTGGTCCTCGGGCATGGCGAGGCAGTCTAGTCTCATGAGGTTGAGCGCTACCGGGTCGTGCCAGCCCTGGGGGAGGGTTCCGTCCGCGATCGCGGTAAACACGGTCTCTGAGTACCGGCGGACGGTCGCCCAGGGGTACACGAGGTTATCCCGGCAGACTGTTAGGTGGTGGTGGTGGAGTCCCTGGGCGGAGTGGGCGGGGAAGTCGGGGTGGTCGATGAGGGTGAGGAGGGCGAGGGTATACTCGTCCTTTGTCGCCTCCCCCCTCTTCACCGGCTTCCTCTCGGCCCCTCGTTTCACCAGGTCCGAGGGGAAGATGTAGTTGGCCGGGATCCCTTGGCGCCTCACGGAGTGGCGCGCCTCGGCGGATGCCAGTATGTCCCGGACGGCGTCGGCCGCGGAGGCGGGGCTGTGGCGGATGGCCTCCTCGTGGTAGGCCGGCGAGGTGGCGGGTGGTGGTTGACTGGAGAGGTGACGGTACCTCTCGTACTCCGGGTGCGCGGCCCCGGGGAGGGACGCCTGAGGCGGCGGCGGGGGCCGGGCTGTAGTGGCGGTAGGTGCCCGAGGCGTCGGGGCGGCCTGGCGCCTCGGGGGAGATGAGGGGATCCCCGGGCGGGTCCCCCCGGTCTCCAGGGAGTCGATCCGGGCGTGGAGGTCGGCCGTCGCCTGGCGCGCCTCGGCGGCGGAGTGCTGATGGTCGAGCTGGATACGCTGGAGTGCCTCCAGCAGTGTCGACATCTCGGGGCCCGAGGTGCGGCCCGAGGGCGCCGCGGGGGACGCCGGGGCGTAGGCCGGGGACTCGCCCCGGCCGGGTGCTGGAGAGGGCCCCGGGGTGCGGGGGGCGGCCCGGGATCCCTTCCGTCCACGTCCTTTTCCTCGAGGCATCCTGAGGCTGAGCTGGAGCAGAGATCCGAGGTGGAGTAGCCAAGACTGGAAAAAGGCAGAGAGCTGGGAGACGGCAGGAGGGCGAGTGCCTGAGGGAGGCCGGCGGGCGACCTTATAAGGGAAGGGGGAGGGGCGACAGCGGGTGAGGTGTGAATGCTGCCGGCCCGGGGGAGGGCGAGAGGTGGCGAGCAGCGGGCGTCGGGTGAGGCGCGAGTGCTGCGCGACAGGGGGGCGGGGGGGAGGTGGCGGCGCGCCGCGCCGTCTGCCGAGGTGAGAAGGCAGCGCGACAGCGCGGGGCGGGGGAGGGTCTCTTCCTCTCCTCGCATCAAACGCAATGCTTCGCATTGCGACCAATCCGACATACCTATACAAAATAAAACGCCAATATGCGCCTGAATTCCTATCAAAACCAGCATTGAAAAGCCTTGAAATAGCCTTGAATTCCATATCTTCACCTGTGTACGGACCCTGCATAAATTACGGGCACGCCGGATGCCAACCGTATAAAAAACGGGCATTGACGTATTTCACCGGACAGTGTCCGTTTTCTATCCGGTACCCCAATCCGGTGATGTGTGACAGGGCCTTTACAGTTAGTTACACTGACCAATGCGCATGAAGCTGTCCCCTTATTTTTCCAACATTACATACTTTTGAGTAGATTATATCAAATTTGTGTGTAAAAATGTGGTCTGTTTCCTTAAAATTGTTGATGGCGAACTCTTTATATGAACCCTGATTAAAATGAAAAGAACACAACTATCAACAATATATTTATGTTATTGAACTTGTTTTTGACTGTAGCGGAATAGTAAAGTTTGGGCAGGACCATTTAATTTGATACTCGCAAATGAATGACAATAATGCTGACTCATGGCAAATATGGCCGCCAACAGAGCGACTCTGATGCCAGTGTCTTTGAAGCAGGCCTCAACGGGATGATTCAACTGAGCAGTGTAGTCGGCCCCTTCCTCAATCCACATCTCAAGAATCTCCTCCAATCGGTAAGCCGTTTGTTTGTTGGGGTTTTACATCCTGGCAACATCAACTTTATAATGTTGCCCCTCTGGGAGACCAGGCCGCCGGTACCATGACTTGATTTCCCACTCAGTCACATTATCATGATACTCAGTTAACCAGTTCTTGTCCTATTCTAGTAATGCCCAATGCCAGGCTAGGTAGCGACAAGCATCAATTTTGTAGGTAATTGCTTTGACTCGGCCAGGATTCAAACTCACAACCTGTCACAGATGAAGCCTGCGCTCCACCGAAACAGAGACAGAAACAACAAATGGACAGAGATAGAGCACATGCACGCGCAACTTAAATAATATTGTTTTGGGGTTTTTTTTCGGGGTATGTAGGGAGCCTAACAGGATGATACCATTCACAATTTGCATGTACCTGAGCCGTAAATCATAGCAACAATCAGGAGAGTACTGTCTGTAAGGGTGGTGGAGAAGAGGTCATCATAAATAGTAGTCTGTAAGGGTGGTGGAGAAAAGGAGAAAGTGTAGTATGTAAGGGTAGTGGAGAGGAGGTCATTATAAAGAGTACTGTGTGTAAGGGTGGTGGAAAAGAGGTCATCATAAAGTGTAGTCTGTAAGGGTGGTGGAGAAGTGGTCGTCATAAAGAGTAGTCTGTAATGGTGGTGGAGAAGAGGTCATCATATATAGTGGTCTGTAAGGGTGGTGGAGAAAAGGAGAAAGTGTAGTCTGTAAGGGTGGTGGAGAAGAGGTCATTATAAAGAGTACTGTGTGTAAGGGTGGTGGAGAAGAGGTCATCATAAAGAGTAGTCTGTAAGGGTGGTGGAGAAGAGGTCATCAGTAAGAGTAGTCTGTAAGGGTGGTGGAGAAGAGGTCGTCATAAAGAGTAGTCTGTAATGGTGGTGGAGAAGAGGTCATCATAAAGAGTACTGTCTGTAAGGGTGGTGGAGAATAGGTCATCAGTAAGAGTAGTCTCTAAGGGTGGTGGGGAAGAGGTCATCAGAAAGTACTGTCCGTAAGGGTGGTGGAGAAGAGGTCATCATAAAGAGTAGTATGTAAAGGTGGTGGAGAAGAGGTCATCAGAAAGTACTGTCTGTAAGGGTGGTGGAGAAGAGGTCATCATAAAGAGTAGTATGTAAAGGTGGTGGAGAAGAGGTCATCAGAAAGTACTGTCTGTAAGAGTGGTGGAGAAGAGGTCATCATAAAGAGTAGTATGTAAAGGTGGTGGAGAAGAGGTCATCAGAAAGTACTGTCTGTAAGGGTGGTGGAGAAGAGGTCATCATAAAGAGTAGTATGTAAAGGTGGTGGAGAAGAGGTCATCAGAAAGTACTGTCTGTAAGAGTGGTGGAAAGAGGTCATCATAAAGAGTATATGTAAAGTGGTGGAGAAGAGGTATCAGAAAGTACTGTCTGTAAGGGGTGGAGAAGAGGTCATCATAAAGAGTAGTATGTAAAGGGTGAGAAGAGGTCATCAGAAAGTACTGTCTGTAAGAGTGGTGGAGAAGAGGTCATCATAAAGAGTAGTATGTAAAGGTGGTGGAGAAGAGGTCATCAGAAAGTCTGTCTGTAAGAGTGGTGGAGAGAGGTCATCATAAAGAGTAGTATGTAAAGGTGGTGGAGAAGAGGTCATCAGTAAGTCTGTCTGTAAGAGTGGTGGAGAAGAGGTCATCATAAAGAGTAGTATGTAAAGGTGGTGAGAAGAGGTCATCAGAAAGTACTGTCTGTAAGAGTGGTGAGAAGAGGTCATCATAAAGAGTAGTATGTAAAGGTGGTGGAAGAGGTCATCAAAAGTACTGTCTGTAAGAGTGGTGGAGAAGAGGTCATCATAAAGAGTAGTATGTAAAGGTGGTGGGGAAGAGGTCATCAGAAAGTACTGTCTGTAAGAGTGGTGGAGAAGAGGTCATCATAAAGAGTAGTATGTAAAGGTGGTAGAGAAGAGGTCATCAGTAAGTACTGTCTGTAAGAGTGGTGGAGAAGAGGTCATCATAAAGAGTAGTATGTAAAGGTGGTGGGGAAGAGGTCATCAGAAAGTACTGTCTGTAAGAGTGGTGGAGAAGAGGTCATCATAAAGAGTAGTATGTAAAGGTGGTGGAGAAGAGGTCATCAGTAAGTACTGTCTGTAAGAGTGGTGGAGAAGAGGTCATCATAAAGAGTAGTATCTAAAGGTGGTGGAGAAGAGGTCATCAGAAAGTACTGTCTGTAAGGGTGGTGGAGAAGAGGTCATCATAAAGAGTAGTATGTAAAGGTGGTGGAGAAGAGGTCATCAGTAAGTACTGTCCGTAAGAGTGGTGGAGAAGAGGTCATCATAAAGAGTACTGTCTGTAAGGGTGTTGGAGAAGAGGTCATCAGTAAGAGTACTGTCTGGAGACTTATGAAAAGCTGGACCATCCCTAACATGTGATCTCTCTACATCAGATATCCCGAAGGTCACTTGAGAAAAACTTCAAGGAGAAGGTCATCGAGTCCTTGCACCACATCGAGGAAAATGGAGGAAAGGTAAAGAAAGCATTGCCCTTTTCAAAACGAAACGAGGTGTAGATTGAACGATGCGTGAAGGCAGGAGTCAAAATTGAACGAGGAGACAATCTCACGACCAATAGATATTAAGGATAACAAGTGTATTTATGTTTATATAGATCTATAAAGTAGATCATTTTCACCAACATATGCTACGTCAGTCAGCCTTAAGCTGAGATTCCATTAACCCGTAGTACAATAAGCGACGTGGTGATGTTAGTCATATTGGCTGTAATCGATTAAACAACTCGGATCATCAGAACCACTTTTTTGCGCATGCGCAGACCCTAATCTATTTGCATTGTCATACTTTTACATTTAAAAAAAAATGTAGCTTTGCAATACAGGCTCTCACCAAGCACCAGCACAAATGTTCCTGACACCCCCAGCCAAGACGTGGGGCATTGGGGTCGGATCATTTTGCACACGGCCCGTGTATTTTTAGGTTTACCTGGGGGTGTTCTATTTGAAATCCTGACGACTCGGATGACCCCAATGGTCCAGACAGTCATAATCGAATACGCCCCAAATGATATCCCCAACCCGAATTCATGTGTGAAAACACTGATCACTACATTGAGCAATTTGATTTGCGCGCATAGATCACGTGTGCAAAACCGCATGCGTTCATAACTTATGAAATCACCAATCACCCTTACAGAAAACCACAACCGTTTCAATACGTATGATGCGTATTGCATGTCGCACTACGGTTAATGGAATCCCGGCTTTAGTTGGTAGCTTCACGGTCAGACTTTGCCACTGGTATGACATAAGACAACCTTTAACGCTTTAATGAAATCCATTACTGGTGTCCGCCATTTCGATGTGCATGCCATCATTAATTTAGCACGATAATTTCAAACTAAAATAAAGTAGATTATGCCGATCAATCTAATATATATTTATCTAAAAAGAAATATGGCTGAAACTCAAAAGCATCAAACTAGGCAACTTTAAAGTTGCATACCCGATGAAATATGAAATCTTCAAAACCAAAACAATTATCTAGATTTGATTTTTAAATATCTAACTTAGATACTGATGCACTTATTGAACATTTGATTCTGCATAGAAGGGAATACCGGGTCAATTTAATCAAACATGTTGCTGTAGAGAACTATGGTGCAGAGTTTTGGCAAGCTTGCCAAAACTAATTTTCCATGTTTGCACTTCAAATATCTCAAAAGTTTACCATTTAAATTAAAAGTAACTTTAAACTAATGTAAAGTAGATACTAGTGATCGATCTAATATATTTATCTTAGAAAAATTACAGAAACTCAAAACCATCGAACTATGCAACTTTAACTTCGGTGATCGGATGAGAACTGGTGTTTCGAGCATAGTATTGGTGAGGACTGACTTTGCAAATATCGACTAGTGTACTCCGGCCTTTGACGTCATTGGCGATAACAGTTGTAAGAATAACTGCACCTATATTTATCTTTCTTTGTTTCTTTTTATGGGGGGTTGATTAGTGGATTAAGCAGGGGAAATTTAAATCACGGACAATTGGTTTTCCTCATTCCACTGCTACTTGCTCTATCCTAATAATGCCGAGCACCTGACTAGGAAGCGACAAGTATCAATTTTTAAGTCATTGCTTTGACTGGACCAGGGTTCAAACCCATGATCTACCAGAATGGAAGATGGATGCTCAACTCATTTGGCCATCCCGTCTGATGGCAGTAATGTTTTTGTTTCTTTCAGGATGCGCTGGTTTCAATTAAAGCTAAAGTGCCTCAGTATGTCTCCATCCACATATGAGGGCGGAGTAGCAGTAGCCGACTAGGAACTAGGACCTCTCAGTATTTGTCGACAGAAGCACAGCAAACCTTGTACAAACAAGCAAAAAGATCAGCTGTGCGTGAAGTGGAAAATATTTTATCGATTACTGATCGCAGTGCTGTTTTGCATAGCATTATCCATAGGTGTTCTCTGTGGTGGAGTGGTTAGAGTGTCTGACTTTTTTCTAGGTCGGACTCCTAATCTGAAGGTCAGTGGTTCGATTCCCCGTGCCCCCACCTCTGCAAATTTGGATTTCCACCACTGTGTATAACTTACAGCATCATCAAAGGCCAGTTGCTCTCATTCCATGTCTATGTGGTGTGGGAGGTTAAAAATCCCTTGAGTCGGTAAAAGTGTAGGCTCGGGCTTTCTATCGACAAACTGTCTAATGGTGAAAACAAGTCTATTCAGATGTATCCATGATATGGAGTATAAATCTTCAAGAAGAAGAAAAAGGTGTTAAGACTGCCACATTTCTCCCATTCCAGGCGTATAGCTTAAAGGGTCATTTAAGGTGTTCAAGTTGGCAAAACTGTTTTGTTATTTAAGACAATGAATTTGAATTCGATACTAATTCGGTTGCTGTTATATGTGCTTTGGTAGGTTCAAATGTGTAACAAGTAGACCTATCTATCTGCCCATCGCTCTGATGTAGTTATTAATTCAGTTATTATTAATTCCTTCCCTGCCCAATACAGACAATAAAAGAGGAGACAAGTCAGATTTGTGTGGATCGAGCCTATAACTCTGGCTGGCCCTTAAGACCTACCTTTAATTTATTTGAACTAAATCGGTGGCAAAATGGGCCAGGTGGGTGAGGCGCCGCCTGGAGGAAAGGAGGGGAAATAGGGGAGCTGCTTGGACGCAGGCCTCCCGTCCCCCAGGCTGCACCCCAACCTCCCGTAACCCATAGAAGCAATGGAAATGTCAAAGGAAGGTTTACAGGAGCAATATCGGAATAAGAACAATAAAAGACAGGAGCATTACATACATAATAATATTTGCATAATTACTTTATACCTTACTTATATATGACATACAGGGATGAAAGATCTCCACGATTTCGTAGATTTCCGGGATTTTTCCTGTATGCCCCTACTGCAACGCCGCAGCACTGTCAATGTATATAATACGTTGTTAAATGCCGCAGCACTATCAGTGTATACTAATATGTTGTGCAGACGCCGCAGCACTATCAGCATATACTACTAATACATGCTTCAAACGCTGCAACACAGCCAGCGTATACTAATACATGCCTCAAATGCTGCATCACTATCAGCATATACCAACATGTATGAGACCTGACTTCTGGGAATTTTCCGCGATTCCCTGACAATGCTAAGCCTATGGCAGAATTTCCGCGTTTCCGCTTTTTTTGCCGGATACCACTTTCATTCCTGCACATAGCACCTTTGTGTTGCAAACTCATGATGAAGGCTACGGAAGCCTCCTTTTCGATCAAGGAAAAGCTATGTGAAGCGTGCATATATGGGTTATTCTCCAAAACTGGGCACCACATATTTGGTCTACACATTACGATGCTGATAATTAAGTCTTTGTTTTATTGATAGCAAGTCAAATAATTACTGTAGCCTCTGTCTATTAGGTATGTTAGCAGTTATACATGTATTGAATTTATCTCACAAAAGATATCAAAATTATAATTGTATGATTTTGCGCTAGAGTGAAAATCTGAAAATGTACACATCGACACCATACATGTAGGCAAACTTTTTTTCAACTTATTTTTCAACTTTATTCTTGTAAGTCATAACCTTGTCAGCTTAACAGTAATCAATAAAATCTTGTTTGACTATGTTGTATATGTTAGAATGAGGTTCTGGATGTGTCTTCGAGTGATATTAATGTATTGCTCAATTTGTATAAGATGTAATTCAAAACATGAAATTCATTATTTTTCAACTCTGACATATGCACAACATGCAAACCTTCATAGGACATTGGATTAGGCTATTATTTGGAAGGATTTTTGCTATTACTTTGAAGGTTTTCACTTTTGGTTTCTATGTCACACTTTTGTGCCCAGTTTTAGAGAATGACCCATATTGCCTCAAAAGCAAAACAAAGTAGCATTTATATACAATAAGAACTGACACTCCCCTAAGATTTTTCAGGTTAACGTTTATTTGAACGCTCTCCCAAGAATCAAGGTCATGTATGTTATCAACTGGTAAAAGGGTTTAAGGGTATCCAGTGTCATTTCTGTCATCTAATTTCTAGGAACAGCTGAATGGGGCTTGTCGGAATTGTGTCGTAGTGCTAAACTAAAATGTTTTAAATGGGGGACTTCCGACTTTTTAGTTCAAATTCCTGCAGTTCGCGTCGCCACCGAACGAGTGGGCCTATTCGACACACTGTCACACTGCAAACTCAATGGCTATGAGCAATCTTCATGCAGAAAAAGTGAAATATCTCTCGAACCACACCACCTAGAGACAAACCGCTTGGTACACATATAGAAAACATATTCAACGAATAGAATATATTAAATTTATACGGTTAGGGTTCTGCATTTCTATTAATTTTAAATTAAATAAACGTTTTGCACTGCGCGTACTGGCAAACTCAGTGCTTTGTCAATGGCCGTGAGCAATCTTCATACAGATAAAGTGAAATATCTCTAGAACCACACCACCTAGAGACAAACCGCTTGGTACACATATAGAAAACATATTCAACGAATAGATTATATTAAATTTATAAGGTTAGGGTTCTGCATTTCTATTAATTTTAAATTAAATAAACGTTTTGCACTGCGCGTACTGGCAAACTCAGTGCATTGCCAATGGCCATGAGCAATCTTCATACAGATAAAGTGAAATATCTCTAGAACCACACCACCTAGAGACAAACCGCTTGGTGCACATATAGAAAACATATTCAACGAATAGATTATATTAAATTTATACGGTTAGGGTTGTGCATTTCTATTAATTTTGAATAAAATAAACGTTTTGCACTGCGCGCACCGGCAAACTCAATGCATTGTCAATGGCAATATCTCTAAAACCACACCACCTAGAAACAAACTGTTTGGTACACATATAGAAAACATATTCAAGGAATAGATTATATTAAAATTATATGGTTAGGGTTCTGTATTTCTATTAATTTTGAATAAAATAGATGTTTTGCACTGCGCGTCCCGGCAAACTCAGTGCATTGTCATTGGCTGTGACCAATCTTCATACAGAAGTAGTGAAATATCTCTAAAACCACACCACCTAGAGACAAACCGATTGGTACACATATAGAAAACATATTCAACGAATAGATTATATTAAATTTATACGGTTAGGGTTCTGCATTTCTATTAATTTTGAATAAAATAAACGTTTTGCACTCCGCATACCGGCAAACTCAAAGCAGTGTCAATGGCCGTTTAGGCCCACTAATACTGACGCGCCACCAAGTGTCGGGAAAAACTAACTATGCCACATGTCCCCCATTGAACAACTACACATGTGAAGCAGCTATCTTGGAAGTTAAACAAATACTCCGTTGTCTACAAACTTATTTAAATTATTACTGTGTGTAACAAGTAATAATTTGAATAAGTATCAAAAGTTGATCATGGGGAAAAGCAACCATGAAAATTTGTGACAAAGCATTGTTGCTATGTAGGGGACCAGAGCGATTCTTTGGCATCAAGAAACATGCTTAATATAGAGTATGCTTGCTTAATATTAGCAAATATAGGCTGTTTAATTGGTCCAACTAACGACCTATTGCACACACACATACACACATATACGCAATTGCAGATCAGAGTAATCTTCAGAAGAATTTCTGAGTGACTTATAATTGTGTGTTTTTTTATTATTTTTATCACGCCTGTCTTAATTAATTATCTTAAAGTTGCATAGTCCGATGGTTTTGAGTTTCTGTCATTTCCTTACATAAATATATTAGATTGGTCATTTTAATTTACTGTAGTAGTCTGCACTGGAAGACCAGGCCACCAGAACCATGACCTGATATCCCACTCAGTCACATTATCCTGACACTGAGCCAACCAGTCCTTGCCTTATCCTAATAATGCCAAGCGCCAGGTTAGGAAGCGACAAGTATCAATTTTTAAGTCATTGGTTTGACTCGACCAGGGTTCGAACCCACGATCTACCAACACGGGAGACGGATGCTCTAACTCACTCGGCCATCCCGTCTGGTCTTCATATCAGGATGATGACCCACTACTTATACCATTATCTGCTACTCGATGTTGTTATTTTACCTAACTACATTTGTTCTGAGTGTCCAGCGGTTGCAATGTATGTTTTAGGGGTTGAATTTCAATATTCGTGGGTTTTCCCTCAGAATGGGCCACTTTTGACTACCGTTGCTTTGGAAGGTTTGCCGTGCATTTATTAACATTATTAAAACAACAATAGACCCCGCTAGTTAAGCTGGAAAGTACCTGAATAGAGTGGTTCCAGATTCTGCCGATAGATGTCATTAGCTTAACTGGAGGTGTGTAATACGTGAAGAGGCGTTCTATGCACTCTGCCATCCTGTCTAATTTTTGGGGGTTTTTTGTTTACAAAAAAATTGAAGTAGAATAGCAGAGCTGACTTGGTCAATATGTAGACTTGAGGTGTGTTGCGCCAGACTGGGCTATTGTTTCTATTTTGTACAACTATTCACTTATCCTGCTGGTTTTAGGCTTCTGGTATTGGTTGGTTACACAAAAAATATTAAAATTAATAGTAGATTGTAGCAGAGCTGACTTGGTCAATATGTAGACTTGAGGTGTGATACACCAGACTTGTGACTGAGTAGTTGCTTCTATTTTGTATAACTATTCACTTATCCTTCTGGTTTTAGGCTTCTGGGATTATCATGTTCTATAAGCATTAAAGATGGCATTTTCCGTGGGTTAGGCCTATTGTTTTTGAGTTTGTGGTGGGTTTCTTTGTGGTTTTTCTTTTAGATGTTTCAGCTGATATATAAAATGCTGGTTCCCTCCTCACTTCCAATTAATTTAATTAACGTAATTTAACAATTTGATTTAAATTACCGTCATTATATGGACGCAAAGAGTGGTAATTTCCATGAGGAGTGTCGACTTGTATTTGAGAGTGGCTTGTTATCGAGTGTGCAACTATTATCGAGGACTGCATTTAACATTAATAGCCTATAGAATTAATAACTAATAGCCTATCTGTGAACGGGTTTCAACTATAAATTTGTAGATCCAGTTATTATCGAGACCAGATTGATCAATGTATATTATAATAAAAACAATTGTAGCATCTGTATATAGTTAAATGTCTGATTTCTTATAGGTGTGTGCATAAATTACGACCATTTTCCATTCCCGAGCCCCCCCCCCCCCCCCCCCCCACGTCAGGTTTAGTACAGTGGCCTCTAGACCCCATTTAAAATTGTTATTTTGACAATGTCCCCCGACCCCCAACCAGTAGTGCAACGAAATATCCTCCCCGCCCCCAACTCCCATTATTATAACTTTGTCGTTCCACCGTAGCTGATAAAACTCAGTTATTTTGATCAAGAGAGGCTAAGTTTCATATAATTGGTCATAGCTTTGCCGAATCGGACATCCTAAAGGATAACACCATTATATTGAAATTTATTAGTAGATTTAAAAAAAAAAAATACATTTACATTTTCAATCATGGACCATTGGTCTTCCTCATTCAACTGCTCCTTGCCCTGTCCTAATAATGCCAAGCGCCTGGCTAGGAAGCAACAAGTATAACTTTTTTAGTCATCGGCTTGACTCTACCAGGGTTCAAACAGGTGAGTTCAAATCCCACGACCTACCAAAACAGGAGCTGGACGCTCAACTTATTCGGCCATCCAGTCTGGTCCACTTACTTCCCAGGCCTGTAATATGCCATAACCTGCATCGCCAAGGACCGCCATTGACACTAAGAACGACAACTTGACCACAGAGACCCTCACACCATGGTTGGGTATGAAATAACTCCCTAGAGCATCGGTTGTTTTAAGCTATGCAAATTATGGTTGGTTATTTTTTAGAATAAAGTTGCTTTGATCGTGTTACAGCCTCCTTAAATTAACTAAATTAGAGAAAACTTTGTAATGTAACTAGGAATTGGACGAAATGTGGATTCGAATCTTACTCAAGGTACGCTATTTCTCATTTTCATCACACACCCCTCATGATATTGACATTAAAAGTACCTACCACAGTAAAATAAAAATAAAATTCTACTTCCGCAACGTGGTTTTGTTTCTCGGTTTGTTATTGTGATAGTTTTAATGTGCATTTGCATTATGTTCAATACAATGTTTATTTACTATATCATTGATCCTTTTTTTTTTTTTTTGTCAAAATGATAAAATTTTCTTTTCATTAAAAACAATAGACAATTAAAAGAAGGTAGTATAAACCAACTAGGAAAGCCATAAGCAAAACAAAACCGCAGGGTGATATCTGTATGGATTTATCATTCACTTAACAAGTGTTTAGTTATATTCTTTACACGTGCAAAATAGTCATAGAAACACAAAACTATTTTTAATGTCAATTTTATTTCTCAAACCAGTCTACATCTTACACACACGGGAAATATTACATACATTGTGAAGCCGCAATGGAAACTACCCAATATCTTAAATAATGTCAACTGACATTGGCCAAGGATGAAGGTCACATGTGACCAACAAAAATCGGGCTTACCGTATATCCTTCTTCAAAAGATTTTTAGGTATTTTTAAAGCCGAAATTAGGGGGTCGGCTATTACATAAATATTGTTTTCGGTGATATGACATTCAAAAGAGATGTGTAGTGGTTACTAGTGTGCAGTGTTTTACTATAAGCACCGAGCATTTCAGCTATAGGGCGTTTGAACCTACATCTCCAGACCAGTTTTACTATTTGAAATAATACTGATTTACTATTTGCAATAATATAAATTTGCCTTAAATTCATGACAATCTTGTTAGTTTTATGTACAGATTAATACCTTGACCAACAAATGTTTACCTTTCATCAACTTTTACACACGGTCTGGACAATTCCAGATTTTTTTGCTAAAAATAGGGGGTTGACTTTCACATGCAATCGACTTTTACTTGAGTATATAATCGGTTACTCTCAGAAACTGTACCATATTTTTGGTTTCCGTGTTTGTTTGTTTGTTGCACGTCCTGGCAACATCTAAGGTTATATCAGGACAGTTACCGACTTTTTTAAATGCGCACTCATGACAACTTTATAGTGCTGCCCCACTGGAGACCAGGCTGCCAGCACCATGATCTGATATCTCACATTATCCTGACACTGAGCAGAGCAGTCCTAGCCCTATCCTAATAATGCCGAGCACCTGGCTAGGAAGCAACAAGCATCAATTTTTAAGTCATTGGTTTGACTCGACCAGGGTTCGAACCCACGATCTACCAACACGGGATACGGACGTTCTAACTCATTCGGCCATCCAGTCTGGTTTCCATGTTACATAGTTAATGATTTGTGCAATAAATAAATCAGGAAACAGTTATCAGGTGACTATAGTAATCATTCTTCACAATGCTCACAGTAGTCACTCCAATAGAAACTAAACCCTCAAGTTAAACCATTTTAAAATTTACCTTAAATTAGTTTTCTCACTGTAAGTCTCAAATAGAAATAGTACTCCAAATCTGACAGCATTTGTTGTCCTAACAAAATTAATCTTTTAACTCTAATCCTATTACACTATTTTTATTTTGTTAATAGTTGTTAAAAACTTATACAATACACGGTATCCATTGGCTGTGTTTAAGTAACCGCAACGTCCGTTATCAGTGACTACACGACCAATACGATTCCTTACAGTGAATATAACATCAACTTGCCCATTGTACCCTTCAGTGTCAAGGCAGCCCTTAATTTTTTCTCATATCGAGTATCCATATTTCATATTAGTTCATATGATGGTGACAATAATGGTGATGATGTGACGATAACAACGACCCAATATCGCACTCAACCACATTATCCTGATACTGAGCAAATCAGTCCTTGCCCTATCCATGTATTGCCCAGTCAGGCGTGGTGGTGGTGGTGGTGATAATGACGATGATGGTGGAGATGATGATGACATTGACTACAACAAAGGTCAGATTCATGACAATATATTTGTATTGAAAGGTCTACAGCACCTCATTTTTTTCAGACAGTCATCTAGTCAAGTAGTGGCGACACTTGCTTAACTGTGATGATCATATAAGAACCTATTTTTTCATTATGTGGCCATCATCGTCACGAAGAAATATATCAATATAATAATGGTTTCATATAGTTACAGGGTTGACACAACCCAGAGATGTCAAAATTCCCTCACATTTCCCTGACAAATTTCATTTTTCCCTGACAAATAAGACAAGAAAATCTTTTTATTAAACGGCTTCCAACCACCCCTACATCCGTCCTTTCCTCCCCTTTATTTTGTTATTTTAGTCACAGACTTTCGAAACACCATACAATAAACTGTTATAAACCTTTCTTGGCAACTCCTGTAGCCAAGGCAATTGTTCCAGGTCACAGCAAAGCCCCATACGTTGTTACTTTTGATGACAACCAAATATATGCTCAAATAATTGCATAAATATGCGGTATACTTGTTGAGCAGAGTGGAATCTGGTATATTTTCTTTTCTTCAATATACACAGGTTTCGAGAGTTGGCCAATCCTTTGTGCATAGATCTGGAAATTAGAATGTTCCCTGACAAGGATCAATTTTACATGACATTTTTTCAAAATTCCAGTTTTCCTTGACAAATTCCAAAAGTCCCTGACATTTCACTGACCTTAAAAAAAACCTTTCCATGACGTGTGGCAACCCTCAGTTAACAATCTTGGTTGAAGAAAAATGTAATCACTAAATATTAACTCATTTTTTCTAAACATGACATTGTTTCAGGTGTGGCGTTTTCAGCGCCCGGTCAGTGTCAGCGGCCTGTCGTGGCTTCTGCGCATGCGCGGATTTTCGCACGTTGCGGCGATCACTGCTATTTGTTTTGTTTACACTCGGCGATTCGACGCTGATCTAGCTGCTACGTTAATATCGCTTGGAATTTAAGGTTAATTTAATTAAATTTCATTATTTGAGTATGTAATTCTGTTAAATATGATCGCATTCAATAGATTTCGGCCTAATCGGTCTCTGACACTGCCGGGTACCGTGGCTGAGCTTGTAGCCGGCGAGGGCATGGGTGTTTTGCATATGTCTTAAAATCCGCGCATGCGCAGAAGCCACGACAGGCCGCTGACACTGACCGGGCGCTGAAAACGCCACACCGGTTTACATATGTATTGGCTTGTTTAGTAAGTGTCTTTATTTTTGTTCTTTTGTTGGTTCAGGGAACTAGAGATGGTTGGTTGTTGGAGTTTGATATTATCGCAATTCTGTTTAATGCTAATAGTTAAATATAAAATACCGCAGAGGATTTTACACACACAAACATACGACCCTGAAAACCCTCAGTCGCTACTGCAGAAGGGGAGTAGTTTTGTTTGATCTCTGCAGGAGCAATATTTGTGTTTGATGTCCACAGAAGCAGGATTCATCTCGTCCCACACATGACTTTCATTAAGGGTTGGCCCAAGCCAATGCCACACGGTTACTTACGGGTATCTCGGGGTCCTCATCACAAACACCGTAAACCTAAAGATAACCCTAACGCTGCAGTTCCCCCATGTAGCTATATATATCAGAAGGCATTGGCACTGACGGGCTGTGCGGGCCCATGGGTCGGCAACGTAGACATTAGGAAGGATTAGATGTTTCATCCCCCCAAAGAAATCTGAGGGACACATTTATACTATAAACTAATAGTATAAGTGTGTCCTTAATTTTTTTTTTTTTTTTAATGTTGATACATCTCTCGCAATTTAAAATAAACTTTAGACTTAGAAATTCTCAGAAATTCTGAACACTCTAACAGTTGGTACAATTTGGTTCATCTTTAAGACTATGTTTGATACAATACAATAATGTAAGTGCACTTCAAGCCAGTCGGAAAAGCTTGCATTGCTTAACATGGTCAGTCAAAAGGTATACCGTATTTCCTCGATTACTTTCCCCTTCCTGGAAACAATCGTTCCGTCATAGAATAATACACTGCCCGCACATGAGCACACTATGGTTGTAATCGATTATGACGGTCCAGACCATTCGGATCATCCCGGTCGTTAGAATTTCAAATAGAACACCCCATGGTGTACCTAAAAAATACACAGGCCGTGTGCAAAATAACCCGCCTCCAATGCCCATGTCTTGGCTGGGGGCATCAGAAGCAATGACGACACATTTGTGCTGGTACCTGAAGTGTCAGGCTGTAACGCTACGTGTTTTAGTGCTTTATTTACGTGCAGGTACACTACACTCAATCCGCCATTTTTTCTGCCCGGAGCACTTTCATTTATGCAACCCGAGTTTGATCTGCACATGTGCAAAAAAAATGGTTGGGATGATCCGAGATGATTAATCGATTATGGCCAAAGAGAATCAAAGTACTCCATCGCTACAGAATTTTCTTTGTGGTCTACTTTGGACGGACATAATCAGGCGACTTTGTAGAACTATAGTGACCTTAGTTCTAAGTTTTTACTGGGTTGAATGCTCTGGGCATACAATTAATGCGCCCATTCATACCAAACAGATTCTTAACCAGAGAATATTAAATACATTAAAGTTGCATAGTTCGATGAAAACAGACATTTTTCGAAACCGAAGCATTTGTCTACATTTGATCCAACATAGCCAACTTAGATACTGATGCACTTATTAAACATGAAATATTTGTTCACCGTAGTAGCATTAAAGTCTATTTAATCGAACCATTCCCTGCTGCAAATCATACAAGCATATAATAATCTCCAGCATTTCGGGGGTGTAGACCCAAATTATTTTGCATGTTTTCATTCCAAACTAAAATAATAAAGTAAATGTATAACGAAATGAGTCAGCGATCCTGGCGCCACCTAATGGGTTCCGGCAGAACCAATGACGAATTTCCGCTCAAATACGGATATGCCCCCTCCCCCCACCATATGATTAGTGATATCAGGCAGGGTAGCACAATAAGGACTGCCCAGTTGCCAGGGGTGCCTAGTTTACTCGGTCGGGCAGGTGAAGTTCTCAGTGACCTGCCCGAACAAGCAAGTCATTATTTTTCTGATCTGCAGTAGCAGATTTCAGTTTCAATTGACTGACTTGGGCAAATAGTCTTGCTACTCAAGCAAGTAGAAAATTCAGTCACTTGCTCAATAGGCAATCAGGGAAAAATGCCAGAAGTCAGGTGTCAACTCTCTCCTTATGATTGTATTATGGCCCATGCACAACTTTCTTATTTGGGTCTTATGTTCTATCAACATCTAAGGTCATATAGTTTGTTTGTTGTTTTACGTCCTAGCAACATCTAAGGTCATATCAGGACGGGTACCGACTTGTGGCAGTGCGCACTCATGGTGACTTTATAGTGCTACCCCACTGGGAAACCAGGCCACGGGCACCATGACCTGATATCCCACTCAGTCACATTATCCTGACACTAAGCCAACCAGTCCCTGCCCTATCCTATTAATGCCGAGCGCCAGGCAAGGAAGCGACAAGTATCAATTTTTAAGTCATTAATTTGACTCAACCAGGGTTCGAACCCACAACCTACCAGCAAGGGAGACGGGCGCTCTAACTCATTCGGCCATCCCGCCTGGTCAAGGTCATATAAGAACAGGATTCGGACTAACCAATTGCTGTCATATAACATCCTAGGCATTTTGTGGATGTTAATAGGTGAATATCAAAAATCGTGGAAATCCACAAAATCGTGGAGATCTTCCATCCCTGAACAATAATCATGGAAAGCAAATGCGATGCGGCTAGTATCTCCTGTCACGGCTACTCCGACTGTCCCGTTCCTCATGCCGGTGGCGGCCAGGTCGGCTGTGATACCGCCCACTGCCTGACTGGCTGAGATGCGTCGTTCTCACCCTGCTGTTGGACTGCCCACTTGTGCCACTCGTGGTTGCCTGGTTACCACTATAATGTTCAATTTGTAACAGCTGGTACTGTGTCCTTTCATCGTTATATGATGATCGTCCTTGTACCTGTGCCCATGTCGACCCATGCCGGGCTTGTGCGTGTGCCTGTGTCCTAGCTTGAGCTTGTGCGTGTGCCTGTGGTCTAGCTTGTGCGTGTGCCTGTGGTCTAGCTTGTGCGTGTGCCTGTGGTCTAGCTTGTGCGTGTGCCTGTGGTCTAGCTTGTGCGTGTGCCTGTGGTCTAGCTTGTGCGTGTGCCTGTGGTCTAGCTTGTGCGTGTGCCTGTGGTCTAGCTTGTGCTTGTGCCTGAACTTGCACCAGGGCTTGTGCCTGACCTTGCACCCGGGCTTGTGCTTGTGCCTGACCAGGCAATGCTCCAATTGGGTAATCATCATCAATGACCACCACATCACTCTGCTGTTCCTTCTCGAACTGCTCCTGTTCCGCTGCAACAAGCAAAAGTAAACTGTTAATATTAGGCCAGACGGATGGCCGAATGAGTTGAGCATCCACCTCCTGTTTTGGTAGGTCGTGGGATTTGAGCTCATGTCTTCGAACCGTGGTAGAGTGAAACCAATGACTTAAAATGTTATACTTGTCGCTTCCTAGCCAGGCGCTCGGCATTATTAGGATAGGGCAAGGAGAAGTAGTGGAATGAGCAAGACCAATCATTCACAATTGAAATTTCCCCTGCTTAATCAACTAATGTACAAAAAAAACACCTGATTTTCAGCAAAGATATAATGAACGGTTTCATCAACAACCATGGGTTTGTTTGTGCTTTACATCCTAGCAACATCTGAGGTTAGAGCAGGCCTGGTACTGACTTGTGTAAGTGCACACTCATGATGAATTTATAGTGTTGCCCCATTTGAAGATCACACTACCAGCATCATAACCCAATCTCCCACTCAGTCACATTA
Source organism: Branchipolynoe longqiensis (assembly GCA_030323885.1). Lineage (NCBI taxonomy): Eukaryota > Metazoa > Annelida > Polychaeta > Phyllodocida > Polynoidae > Branchipolynoe > Branchipolynoe longqiensis. The sequence goes on along the minus strand of CM059191.1, from coordinate 1,148,812 downwards.
TCCTGATACTGAGCAAACCAGTCCTTGACTTATCTTATTAATGTTGAGTGCCATGCTAGGTAGCAACAGGTATACAGTCTGTAAGTCATTGGTTTTACTCAGCCAGGATTCAAACTCCCAACCTCCCGCATAGGAACCTAGACAGTACTCTTACTGATTCGGCAATCCTGTCCTATAATAATCAGGGATAAAAATCATCAACAAATAACAACAAAAAAGAAGGGAATCTGACTACGGCTAAATTTCTGTGATTCTCTGACAATGCTAAGCTTATGGGAGGTGCCGAAAGGGTCGTAGGGGGGTGGAGGGAGCTAACTGGTTTGCCTTCGAAACCCTATCAAAATATTTTAGAATGTTAAGAGCACGGAAAACATGGCAGTTTTATCCCTGAAAAATACCTTTGGAATAAGGGAATCTTTAGGCTTACTACTTAAAATACATCATGGTTCATATATATTCTTATGTATTAGCATTAAATTTTTTTATGCAAATTGCAATATCAAATTCAAAGGACCTAAGTTTAGCCTTCTGAATGAGTCGTGATGCTTATCCATCCATCCATCCTAGGACAAAAGCTATAATCTCATAGAAAACGCAAGCTTACGCTACATACTCTCATGTATATTCCACATAAATTACATTGCCACTTCTTTTCTGCTGGAAGAATAACATGGAAATTCAAAGCCCATCAATAAGCCAAAGGCTTTGTGGGAGTCGTACCTTTGCGCTCAATAATAATCATCTTGCGGTGTTCCTGTAGGTCTTGGCTTAGACAGGTAACTACTTTGTTAATATAGTTGTCAAGCACCAGTGATGGCACTGTCGATGTAATGGTCTTGCGACAGTTCGGGCACTCCTTCTTCCGCAACATCCACCTCTGGATGCAGTAGGAGCAGAAGGAATGCGAACAATTCAGTGATGAGGCCTGCAAGAAACCAGAGGAACATACATCTTTATTCTATTTAAGGCATGATCTCTCATATTGCTCCGGTGCGGTACTTGATAGAAAATAAGTTCATTTTCTCAAATGTTCAGATATCTGGCATAGCAGGATGTAAATTTAACCCTTTAAGGATCGGAGCACCCAAATGTGCCCGCAAGTTACGTGTTTTCACCTGAATGCAGCTGCCATATCTCTTACCATATCTCTCATAACATCTCATGACATCTCTCATCATATCTCATAACCAGTAATACCAAGGAGATTAAATTTTGTATCAGTTGAAAGAGAAATCAATTTACGTTCACATAAAATTAACCTGATTTTCAACGGTTTTTTAGATATATCAATTTAATTGCACTAACGTCACACATTCAGATTTGTTTTAAAATTCAGTCAGGACTCTAGGGAAATAACAATTGAAATTTCTTTTCTTTAGGGCTGAAAGCATTGTTTGTACCGAGGCAGAAATATAAATCCTACTTTTGTGCAACCAAAATCTTAGTTTTCCTCCAGTACTTAAAATATGAAGAAACAAAGCTGTCAGACAATTAACAATATATACTCTGAATAAAGTAACTTATTTCATTAGCATTCCAAAGAAAGTCGGATGACCCCGACTCTGTACAAACACTGAAAGGGTTCAAATTATAGAAGCTTTATACAGATTCGAATGGCCTGCTCTGTGCTGCAGCTTATCACTGCTGACCTTGATCTGTCCTTGATCTGTCCTTGTCAATTACAGCTGAGGCTATGCGTGGTGGTGCGGTAATATTGGGTGATAACTAGAGTTACCCTGAGCTCAACGCGAATTTCCCCACCCGGCAGTGGATCAAGTGCACCATTCAGAAAGTACCTAACTGCTCACAATACAGAGAGAAACCAGTGGTTCCCTGGTAATTAGGAATCAGATAAATTAAATCCTATAATTGTTCATCAGAGTAAGTGACATGTGGAATAGCGTCACCACCGCAATATTCTTAAAACACGGCAAGGTGAACAAAGCTTGACATACCTGAACGACAAGTTCAGCACAGATGGCGCATACAAGCTCATCCTCCATTACGCCTTCAACATTCATCATAATCTCTTCCTTCGTCGCCTCTTGTCGCTTCTTGCCCTCCTCCACCTAAATACAAAAACAGTGGTTCTCATAACTGTTGTATTTATAGCATTCACATACATTATTGGTCACTGCATTGCCTCGAATAGTAGTCTTATTTGAATAAGTACCTACATCGAATAGTAGCCTATCGTTAATAAATGCCTCCATCAAATAGTAGCCAATTCTAATAAATACGTCCGTTGAATAGTAGCTTCGTGATTCGTAATTCCAAGACTATTTGAAAATAAAACCCACGAAATTAAAAACTACTTTAACATATATTTCCTTGGTAGTTGTGATATAACGGACATACCAAGGTGCATTACTGGTAAGTGCCAGGTCTCATATGAAAGCCGATATACCAGTTGGCTAAGTGCCTACCAACTAAACTAAATACATTAACCATGGTTGGATGGTTGCGTTGGTTGATGAGTTTGTTTGTTTGTTTGTTGGTTAGTTGGTTTACGTCCTGGCAACATCTAAGGTCATCACAGGACGGGTACTGACTTGTGACAGTTCGCACCATGACCTGGTTTCCCACTCAGTTACATTATCCTGACACTGAGCCAACCAGTCCTTGCCCTATCCTAATAATGCCAAGTGCCTGGCTAGGAAGCGACAACTATCAATTTTTAAGTAATTGGTTTTAATCGACCAGGGTTCGAACCCGTCGGTTCGAATCCCACGATCTACCAAAACGGGAGACAGGCGCTCAACTCATTCAGGCATCCTGTCTGGTCCCAGACCGTTGAGAGCGCAGGACGGGAAGAGAGAGGGTTGGTCCAATGAGTGACCATGAAGCAGCCCCTCAACTCAGCCAAATTTTCATGGACCAACATTCAATGCAAGCCTGTCAAATTCAAGGACTTCAAAGCGCCGTAGTGCGGAAGGTCGGTTCCCGGTCGAGTGAAACCAATGACGTTAAAATTGATACTCAGCGCTTCCTAGCCTGGCGCTCTGCATTAATAGGATAGCGCAAGGAATGGTTAGCTCAATGTCATGATAATGTGAGTGAATGAGGTAACGGACAATGGTGCCGACAGCCGGATTTCCCATTGGAGCAGCACTATAAAGCCACTATGAGTGCACGCACTGTCACAAGTCGGTACTCATCCTAATATGATGTTGCCAGGATGTAAAACTCCAACAACCAACCAATCAAAGTCCCATATGAGCCGTGTAAGGGTAGAGACACCTGATGGGCTGCCAACAAATATGCAGCTGACTGTGGAAGATATCTTACCTCTGTTTTCAGGGTCCCAAGCTGAGCCTGCAACGATTCCTGTTCCTTCTCCAGGGCCATACGAAGCTGGACTCGGGGTAAAGTGACTACGTTTAGGACATAATTATGACATCACAGGTTATTGGGATCATCCGAATGTGCAGACCTCTGAAATTTTCTTTTTAAAAGCGGATACTGACAAGTAATTGAGGAGCTGCATTATTGCAAACAAAATTATCTTCTTGTTGATAAAGGTGTTAGAGACTTTTTTTTAATGATTAGATATTAAATTTGTGATTTTCCGCAATTGTATAATTCCAATGCACAGCCAACAGCAATGAGGAACACCCCAAAACAGCTTCGAATATGGTTTTATTTCCTGTTTCTCACCGGGTACACAACACCGGTGACCTGTCTACTGCACAGCCTGTTGCAGGTAACCTCTCACATGGGGGGAGGGGTGACCACTAGCTAAGGACATGGTCAGTCCCACCGGGGACTGACCTGGCTAGCCTACTGCCACCTGTCACTGCTCTGGAGTAAAGGTAGTCAGAGCAGTCCTGGCGGCACCGCATGGTGGTGAGGTTTTTTTTTGGGGTAAAGTATTTATTCATCTGAACATGACATTTGTCAGCGCCGGGGCACTGGTCTTCCGGCCATCTTACTATTAGAATAAGTTTGATCAGTGCTGTATTAGTTACAGCACCGATCCTGTAGAATTAAGGGAGTGGCTCCTGCTGTATAATGTACAGCAACAGTCACTGTAGTTCATCCAAAAATGAGGAGCAGCACCGAGTAGAAGGTGTATACTCGGGGCAACTCAAATAATCGTTGTGGGTTACATTTTTTCTCTTATAAAACAAGTTAAGTTCAGAGTTGACAAGACATTTTGTCTGTCTTATATAATGTTCGATGTGTTTAAACAGATTGATAGTTGTGTAGGATGTTCGGTGTGTTGATGGTTTGTTCATGATGGTTAAGGGTGGTGGCAGGGGAGGGGGGCCCATTGGGGTGGGTGGTACGGGGGAAAAACCCACCGGAGAGCAAGCGAAGATCCGGGGTGGCAGCAGCTCAGGGCTTTGCTAGTAATTACTGCAGTAGTCATTTAAGGGCCTGAATAACCAGGTGGGCTCTATATGCATTTTTGAAGGCAAGTATTGTTTGCGTTTCTCTGACTCTGATAGGGAGGTCAGTCCACATGACACTACCTTTGTAGATTGGTGCTCCGATATATTTATTTGTTGAAGGGTGTGGTACATTGAGCAGAGTGGAGGCTCCTCTTCTTGTTATTCTATTTGTGCGGTCAATGAATTTTTCGTCTTTTGCGCATTTGTGCATTAGTGCCATCAGGTGTAGGTCCCTTCGTTCTGAGAGAGTATCCAATTTTGCTTTCTTATGCAGTTCAGCCACACTGAGTGTCTTGCCTTGGTAAACTGTTCTCAGTGCTCGGTTCTGAATTCTTTGCAGTTTGATCTTTTGTTGTTTTGTTAAGAGCTCATATATGATGTCATTGTAATCTATAACAGGCAATATTGTAGTCTTGTACAGGAGTAGTGCAGTGTTTTCACTTGTGAATTTCCTTAATTTCCTAAAAGTTGTCAGTTTTAGTGCCAGCGTTTGATTCAGTCTCGCCATTTGTCGATTCCCATTTAGAGTGGAGTCAAGAGTTGTGCCCAGGTATTTGTAGGAGTCCACTTCACGAAGTAAGGTTCCACCCATATGTAGTTGGATTTGAGGGGCTCTTCATTTTCTCATTTTCGTCCCATAGATCACATACTCTGTCTTGGCACTATTTACTGTTAGTTTATTTTCATAGCAATATGTATTCACCTTATCTAACACCATGTCTGTCTGGGCTGCCGCTGCCATAATATCTCTATTGTGTACTGTGAGTGCTGCATCATCAGCAAATAATGTAAATGTTGCTCTATCAGATACTAGTGGTAGGTCATTAATAAAGATTAGGAAGCAGGGGTCCTAGGGCGGAGCCCTGTGGCACACCGGTCTTGACCCTACGGGTGGTGGACTCATTGTTGTTTAGTTTTGTGCACTGCATCCTGTTCTTGAGGTAATTTGTGAAGAACTGATGTGCTTTGTTGCCTAATCCAGCTCTTACTACTTTCTGCATCAGGATCTTGTGGTCAATTGTATCAAATGCCTTCTTGAAGTCAAGGAAGACAGTGATTGTTAGTTCCCCTTTATCCATGTTGCCCAAAAGTTCATCCAGTAGAGATGCCAGAGCCCCTGTTGTGGATTTGTTTTTCCTAAATCCGTTTTGCTGGTAGGTCAGATAGTTGGATGATTCAAGGAATGCTTTAACTTGGTCATGTATAATCTGTTCAATAATTTTTCCTGGAAGTGGGAGGATTGAAATTGGTCGCAGTTCACTGCAGCATCTTGGGTTATTGGTCTTGGGGATTGGGGTGACTGTAGCTACTTTCCATGCATCGGGGAAGATGCCTGTTTTAATTATTAAGTTGTACATATGTGTGAATTCCCTAATTAGTGTTGTTATTGCCATCTTTATCAAGGCAGTACTGATGTCTTTTATACCAGATGATTTATAGGATGATATTTGATTTGTTCTGTCTAGGATTTCATCACATGATGTTTCTTGGAGATCATAGTTGTGGTTATTTAGTTTGGCTTGGTAACATTTTTGTTGGGCTGTTCCTTGGTTAAATTTACTGGCTAACCTTTCTCCTATCTCGATGAAATAATTATTGATTTCTTCAGGAAGTAGATTATCCGGTATCACGTTGCCAGATTCTTCATTGGAAAGGCTACTAATTTTGGTCTTGTTTTCTGGTTCAATCTGTTTGAGTACATGCCAGCATTTTTTGGCATTGTTTCGATGTTTGTATAGTTGGTCTTGGAGGAATCTTGCTTTGGCCTTTCTGACTTCATTTCTTGTTTTCCTGGTCATACATTTGGCTATGAACTCGTCACCAGGGTCTTTTGATATTTCAAATTTGTGTCTGAAGTAGTCTCTGTCTTGTTGTAGTTCTGTTAGTTCTTCATTAAGGTACCCAGCTGTGTTAGTTCTAATAGTGAGCTCTACTAGGGGACAATGCATGTCAGCCGCTTTTGTTAGTGTTGTGTTAAACATTTCCCAGCATTTGTTTGGGTCTTGTTCCACTAGGAGCTCTCTTTGGTTGAATTCCTGCAGTGAGTTTTCCAATTCTCTCTGGTCACAGTTTCGGTATGAGCGTCCCCAGTAGGTGGCAGATCTCTTGTCATTCCTTATTTTCTTTTTTAGTATGTATATTGGTTTATGGTCACTTATATTATAGTTGATAACTCCTGCATTTGTGCAGTGCTTAATGTTGGTGAATGCTAGGTCTATTGTTTTGTCAGAGGTTCTGGTTATTCTGGTTGGTTTGTGTATCATTTGCTGGAGCTCATGATCTGCTGCAAATTGTTTCATTGTTCCCCACAGAGTCTGTTTCTTTTCATTGTAATCCACATTAAAGTCTCCTAGTATGAGTATCTCATATTTGTCCATGTCGGTTATTTGTCTCATGGATTCGTTCAGAAGGTCAATTCCTTCGTTTAGATTGCCATCTGGCGGCCTATATATGTTGCCGATGAGTATACTCTTGGTGTGAGGTCTTATTACAATTGCCCATTGTAGTTCGATGTTGCAGTTGGAGAGGTTAAGGTCCTCATATTTCGATGTATCAGTATGTAGCTCATTTTTTGAATAAATTCCCAGTCCACCTCCTTGTTTGGTTTGACCATCTGGTCGTTTTGTTTTTCTGTCGGCTCTCATGAATTGGTAGCCTGGTACGCTGGCTAGTCTGTCTTCCATGTGACTGTTGAGCCATGTTTCCGATATTGTGAAGACATCAAATCCTGACTCAGGCAGGTCTATCCTTAGTTGGTCAATCTTGTTGGGGAGACTTTGTATGTTTAGATGGCCAATCTTGAAGCCTGGTTGGCCCTTCAGTTCTGTCAGAGGAAGTGCAGTAAAAGTAGGTGGCCCATCAACCACCAGACCCGGGTCCTCGCAATCGCTCTCCCGTGCACGCAACCCCCCCCCCACACCCAAGGACCCGCCAACCCCCATGTGTGTAAATATTGGTGACTGTTGTATTGACATATTTATTTGTTTATCTTAGTGAGTGTTGAGTGTTGATCTGGGCTGAGAATTTGTATCTTTACTTTTTAGATTATATTTATGCTCTTGTATCTCCTATTGTGTGCATACTTGGTCTGTTTTGTGTGTGTGCATGGTGCTCTCATGCAGTAATGTCCATAGTCCTAGGCACTCAAAGCTGTTTTCTATACATGGTAATACTGTAGCTCGTAGTAAAAGGAAATTTAAATCCCACTTCTGATCACTAGTTTAGTATACTTCCATATAACCCAACCCCTACCCCCACAAGCCGCATAACCATCCCGACATGCAACAACGCGTCGATGGCAATGCTGCTTTTACCCAGGACATGCAGCCAGCACCAACCACTGACAATTGGCATGATCCATAACACTGAGAAACATTGACAATATGACGACACCCATAAGTTAGAAGTAGGCCAGTTTCTCTGCTGATAGTACACTGTGGGCCTTATACATCTTTGGTCTTATGTATGGACTACTATAAATATATACCGCAATAATACTCTGTAACTATGGAACGGCATAAAATCACTAGACAGCGCCTTCTAGAAGTGTGAAAATAAATGGCAAGAATGTAGCGTTGGGTGGCGCTGTGAATGGATTGACATTAGCCATCTAAACTGGACATACATGAAGGAAAGTTACTTATTTTTCTTGAAGATTTATACTGCATATCATGGATGAGTCTGAATAGACTTGTTTTCACCATTAGACAGTTGGTGAGTGAGTGACTTGGAGGTTTTACGCCATGTCGGCAGCTATGGCCATATTCACGGCGAGATGTTTTTATTTGTCAGTTTATAGAAAGCCAGAGCTTACACTTTTATTGACCCAATGTAGTTTTAAGCGCCCACACCACATAGTCATGGTATGAGAGCAACTGGCCTTTGATGACGCTGTAAGTTATAAACAGCGGTGGAAATCCAAATTGGCATAGGTGATGGTATGGGGACAAAAACAAAGCAGAAATTTGACTCCCAGTAAATTTCTGTGATTCTCTGGCAGTGCTGAGCATGTGAGGGGCTGCCCGCTTTTCCGTGAAAACCCCGGTGAGAAATAAGTGATACTGCAAAGATCTGGTGAAAATGTGGAGATCTTTAATACCTGTTATATACGGTAATAAAAAAAATTAAGAAAGAAAACCTGTCACTGCCTACATTTTGTGCCGCCTCCTCCTGTCGTTGTCGTGCCTCCTGCTGAGCGTGTACTTCCGCTTGCTTTTCTTGGACAATTGTTTGCAGCTTTTCTTGCTCGTCTGCCTTCACTTCGAGCTCCTGGCGCATCTGCTCCATGGCACGCTCCTTCTGCTCCCGCTGCACCTGGTTCTCCTCCACCGTCTGCTGCAACTTTTCATACTCCTGCTGCATGATCGCCATCGCATCTTCCATCATTACTTGTTGCGTTAGTCGCTGTTCCAGCAGCGCCTGTTCCTCGGCTTTCAACTATCAAGAGTAGTTGAGACAAACATCAGCCTTCCTTAGTTAATATGCTTCACAAGTCAAATGCAACCAATTCCAAAATGGGTCGTTCTCAGAAACTGTGTACCACATATTTGGTTTCCATCTTACATTGTTAATAATTAAGCCCTATATTTGGCAAATAGTTATTGCTGCCTTTGTGTTTACTCTACCCCACAAAATGTATCCAAAATATGCTTACATGATTTTGTGCTAAATAGAAAATGCTAAAGTCTGCATATCAACACCATGCGCATACACAAACCTTTTTTCTTGTAAGACAATCTTGTTTGCTTAATTGGAATATGAGTTATACTACACTTACTTGTAAGTTGACGTATTACTGAGATTCTGTTAAAGTGATGCTATGGATGTGTGTTAAAATAATGCTATGGATGGATGCTACATGGTTATTTTTTTTTTAAATTTCAATTTGTCTAAGATCAAAATCAAAAGAACATTATTTCTTTCAACTCTGACATATTCACATGCAAATCTTCAGTCTGCAGGATTTCAGATTTCATGGTAAACACTTTTTGGGTTCCGTGCCTGGTGCTCATGGGAACCCATGGGTAACTGTTTTTCGGTTCCGTAAAACTGGTGATGGGTAGCCATTCTTGAAACAGTTAATTAAATTCATTAGTAGTATATTTTGAACACACCTGTGCAGAAATTGTACATATATACCTTTAATCATCTACAATGTAATGAAAACAACCGTCTGTAGCATTTAATTTAATAATAAAAATTTAATTGCCTTGCGTTTTATTAATATCATGGGAAACGCAATTTCGGTTCCGTAGCTTCCCCAGCACGGTAACGACACGTTACCGGTAGCGATCGTTACCGTGAAATCCTACAGCCGGTCTTCATATGAACATGGATTCTCCTATAAGTTTGAATGTCTTCAGATATTATTTGGAATGTTTTCACTTTTAGTTTCCATGTCACAAATGTGGTACACAGTTTGAGAACGACTATATATTCAAAGCCAAATTCTGATATAAATGTTAATTCAAATATAACCATCAATATTGGAACCCTCACCGCATCGAAACCCTCTCCACCCCAACAATCCACCAACATAAAAACCATCGCCGAATCATCACCCACGAAACACCACAAATCAAGATACATACCGAATATAACCATTAACAAACTTATCCACAAATCCAATCATTGCAGCCAATCCTACCTTATCTTTCTCTGCTTATTACAACTAACTACAAAAACAACAAAAAGAAGTGAAATGTGTCAATAGCCTGCATAAATCTCACTCCTCTTCATGAGTTTTACTTTATATTACCCTCTAAAAAACTGTATGAATACCTGTGAATACATTAGGGCTGTAAGACTAATGTCTGAATGCTGAGAACGGATTATTCTAATGAAAAAAATGAAATTAAAGCAAAAAAAACCACAACCCTACCCGAAGTGCCTTCTCCAATGCAGATTCCTTCGCCTCATGCTCCGCCTTCACCATTGCCTGCTGTTCGGCCTGTGTGCGCTGCATTTGTTCCTGTTCAGCACCCTTGGCGGCTAACTGCTGCCGCATCTGCTCCAGGGTTTGTTCGAGCACCTCTTGCTGAGCCACCCGCTTTTCTAGTTGTCGCTGCTCTTCAGCTTTGCGAGAGAGTAGTTCGCCCATCTCCTTCAGCGCCTCTTCGGCACCCTGCTGCTTCCGGTTGAACTCCTCTTGCAGGCGCTCCTCCTAGTTGGGAAAGCGGACCGTTATTATACTTTTTTTTTTTTGTCCAAGTGTTTTTGTTCAAGTGTTTTTATTCCTCTGAATAACATGTTGTCAGTGTTAATGCACTGGTCTTCCAGCTCTCATGACAATTTCCACTACATAGTAAACAAATCTACAACAATTTAGATAGACAATTACAGGGAAATAAGCAAAACATTGGTACATGAATGACAGGTAAAGAACAAGATAAGAGAAAAAAGAAAAGATATACAGGAAGGTAACTGTGTTAGACTAGAATGGTAAGCGTTAGTAGGGGGGGGGGGGTCATAACTGATTATCTTTCTAGTGGTGACATACTCATTGAAAGGGTGGTGGTGGGATGTAGGGTGGGCCTTTGTGTTTGAACTGATCTTTATGGTAATCTCAGGTGAGGCCTAATGAGTTCGGTGGAGAGACAGCACTGCGAAGATATTATCATGGGGGGTGGGGGGGGGGGAGGGGCTGAGTGGTGCTGAAAATGATAAACATAGCACCTAGAGCAGGATTCGAACCCACACTACTTGTCATTCCTGGGGTAGTGTGCTAACCATTATACTACCGAGTCACCCAGATGCAATCACAAAATCCACAGCTACCTGTCTCTCTTGCTCCTTGCCTGGGAGGTCCGTGCAGACAACTACAAAATCATGCCTTAATTTCAAAAGGAACCATCAAGACTGTGAAAAACAATATACATCCAGCTAAAACACACACACCTGTTCAGTCATTTTTTGTCTGAGTTGTTCAGCCGAGAGCGTTGCATCCGGCTTAATACCCACTGCAGGGAGTTTGGCGTGCACTGGAATGTCCACATTTCTGTCACCGCTAGCATCCACCGCTTTGCGCTTAATATGTGCCTGTGTATAGAACCGATACCTGTACACACCCGGGCTATTCGACTGGCGATTCAGGCCAATCTCCACAATGTCGCCATCTTTTAGAAGGTGGTGGTTAGGTATCTTTATTTGACTTCGGTTCACCCAAACCCCATTGCTGCTGCCCTACATAAGGAGAAAAGAATATTAGATAATGATATCATCATACTCAGTATATCAACCAGTATGATACTGAATCAAAAACAGTATTAAATCAATCAATACTAAATTACACCACTGAGCAATGCAATCTAAGATGAGCAGTAAGTGATTGGAGTTACCATTAATGTATTATTGATGCCTTGTGTACAGAACATATTTGAGAAAAGTGGATGAAATAAATATACCACTTGTTATAGATCACTTTTACACACTTATTGTATACATTATGTTATTTCCAACTTGCAAGTTGCATGGTACCTTTGGTAATCCACAATTAAGATATATTATTCAATAAAAAAATAAACTAGGCGGCCATCATAGATATGTTCTTCAATTTGACTTTTCATAAAATGCTTACGTTGTTGATAATAAATTCTCAATGATATCTATTGCAAAGCATAGTGGCCAACAATGTCTGATAAATTTGATATTAGACTGGCCATCCCGATATAAGTTTTGGTTACTAAAATGTTAGTCTCTACTACTCCAAATGAATCAAATTTGCCAAACAAATAGCAGTTAATAAACACAGCGTCCATAATATGGTGCTTAAATACTTCCGGATACTGAAATGAATATAAATTTAAGCAACACCTCAACTGATACTCATCTAGAGTACCTTAGGCCTCAAGTTCTATATCGGGCAATAACTGCTGAATACAAACTACCACTCCTACACCAGGTTGTTTTCAGTATGTATCGTAATTATTTGACAGTATGTATCACAATCATTCGAGATAATCTTGTGTATTTTTCTTATATTTAATTAAACCTAACCATAAGGTGGAATCAAATATAGCCCCATATACACCAGGTGACCACCTGTAGAATATAGGTACGAGGAATCTCACTACTTAGCATAAGGGGATGGTGGGCCTGCCATCTGTTGGCAGCGTAAGTTCTTTTCTTTGGTGATGGGTGTATTTATGCTGCCCATAACGGTTAAGTCTAATTACTTGTCTTCGCCGCTAGACAGTAATAGTCTTCTGACTCCCCTTCTTTTTATCACTTTCAATTGTTGTGTAGCTAACTACTGCATGCATTCTTTCTCTGTTTGTAAGCATTCTCCCACATCCCCCAAACCTGTGAGTTTGTTTGTTCTCCAATCGGATAAGAAGTTGACTTATTCAGTAAGCCCACCATCCGTTGGCAGCAACTTACACATACTAGTATTACTACTTATGTTTCTACCAATTCCCACCATCCCTTTCCTACCGATTGCTGCCATCCATTTCCTGGACACTGGGGAGACCACTGGGTGCGGCAATAATAACAGGTCCTGTGGCTTATTTGGTTCATAATTCAACCTACCGCATCGGATATCAACCATCCAGCTGCTGACTTTTTCAACAGGACGTGTTTCCGCGAAACTGCCGGTGATTCCTCGAGAACATAATCATTGCAGTCCTGGCGACCCATCGTGATCTACAGGTGGAGGGAATAAACATGATTTAAATCAACCAAGCTTCTTTTCCCCTTTGCGTTGGAAATAACATAAATAAATCCCAAACATGTCCATTTCGAATGCATTGTTGCTTTCCCATTCAAGAACCACAGATAAATTAAAAATACTAATGGTAATATTGTCCATGTTGCCGGTAACATGCATAATTCAAAGCCTTGACCACGGGCCCCATAGCGATGCTTACCTTAGATACCAAATACAGTACAGCATTCGGTAACCCTGACCATAGTAGACTTCCGGGCGCTCTGCCCATTTGAAATCATTCCTCACTGTTTCACCGAGCTGTGATGACCCTTGGTTGAGTTCAGAGGGTGATATTTGAAGTACCATCCCACCATCCCATCTATCCACCTTCTCTCTGATAGGGCTGAGAGTTAGATGGTCCATATCCTGTTGTCTGAGAGTATAAATCAAATTGCTTGATGTGTGCCTGGTGTGCTTGGAGAGTATGACCGTGATCTTCCCACTAGCTGCTGTCTCATGTCGTCAATTTCAAAAATATATATAAATGCTAAAAAATAATAAATATATCGGCCCAAAAAGAATTCCCTGTGTCTGGTTTTGAATTATAAAATCACTATATATACACTAAAACACCCTATCAAATGTACACGATACCCTTCCAGTTTGTTTGGAGAGGTAAATTAGAGATTGTGGAGAGACCAAGGACTTAAAATAACGTGCTGACAGGTATGCATAATATATATTTATTCACATTAACCAAGGTAGGGTAATAGTATTGAAGCCGTGTGTCAGCAGCAGATTTAGACTTGGTGAGGCCCTAAGCCATTAAAAATAATCTGGGAGGCCCCTTCAATAAAAGAACAATCTCGGAGGCCCCTTCAATGCCCTTGTTAAAATGTTACAACAGGGCCGCGTTCAGGGTACGCCTCCGAGATGTCTCGGGGAAATCCCTGACGTCACGCTAGTCTGAACGGCAAAAGCAGTTGGTCGCCTCAAAAATGGCCGCCCCTATAGGCGGTGTCATATCTGTATGTATTTGCAATGAAAAAGAAACACTCTGATTGGCTGAAACCATTTTCGAGATGCTTTTTGTCTCCTATCTGAAAAGGGCGACGTCCCGGAGACGCTCCCTGAACGGAAATAAGCCAAAAAGCATCGCGGAGATGTCTCGGAGACGGACCCTGAACATGGCCCAGGTCTCACAAAAGTGCATACCAAAACAAGACCTTGGGTCACGACACTAAAAAACAACTTGAAAATATATACAGTATATGGCTTTTAATAGCAAGGTATTTGAACCGAAAAAATACAACTTATTTTCAAATGAATGCATTTATTGATTACATTTTTTTTTGTAAACATGTAAAATTGCAAAAGCTAAAAATAATTATGAAATTGTGGGAGTCCCGTATGGATTGTTAGTCCCTAAGAAGAAGTACTTTTATTTGGCAGTGGCTACGCATACGTGAGCCTACGCATAGCCTGACGGTCTAAACGTATGGCACTGTTACTGCGCATGCGCCTTATTTCCAGGCGTGTCTTTAGCGGCAGTGGCTACACGTACATTAGCCATGCGTTTAGTTTTTTTATTTGTTTGTTTGAGTTTTAGATCCTGGCAACATCTAAGGTCATATAAGGACGGGTACCGATTAGTGGCACTGCGCACTCATGGCAACTTTTATAGTGCTACCCCAGTGGGAGACCAGGCGGCCAGCACCATGACCTCATATCCCACTCAATGACATTATCCTGACACCGAGCCAACCTGTCCTTGCCCTATCCTACTAATGCTAAGTGCCTGGCTACAGATAGATAGACAGACAGACAAATAGGGATGTCACTAACACACGGGCTCGCAATAACAAAAACGTTGTCTTCGAAATATTTATTATTAAATTGACCAGATATGCCACACAGACAGGCACATTATCCTGATACTGTGCTGACCAGTCCTTGCCCGCTCCTATTAATGACGAGAGCCAGGCTAGGAAGCCACACGTATCAATTTTATAAGTCATTGGTTTGACTGATCTCCTGCACGCTCACGAAACACATACATGCACATCCTCACGTACGTTTAGATCGCTAGGCTACGCGTACGGCTCATGTACAGGTAGCAGGCACCTGGAAATCCTCCGCGCTTGCCGGTCTCACTAAACTAGCGCTGTGACGTCACTTTTCAGCGCTGCTTTTTTCGCCGTTCGCGAAAATGCGGATTTAGGATAGTAGCTCTGCTCAAAATAGGGTACAAATGGTACCACTTTGAAGGACACTAATTTTGACAGATTCTAGTTTTTGTCTGATTAAAATCCAACAGGAATTGCCAGATACCCAGCTTTCTGAAGTTGAAGGTAACTTTGCCTACATTATGACACTCTTGCCATTTTTTAGCAGACCATTTTTTCCCTTAGGTAGACTAGTTATTTAATGTCTTAACTATTAATATCTGAAGTTTCATTGAGATCCGAATTTCCGCACTAGTGTTTTTCCGTTCTGTAACTTTGCCGGTCGCGTCGAAGACGCCGTTTATCGTGGTGCACGAAAAGGTGTTTTTGTTTTTTTTAAATTGTTGGTGATGGTGTATTTATGCAAATATATCTGTGAATGTCACGAGAAGATTTGAACAATGTAGCATTACTTTGAATCAGTGCAGGTTTTCTTGTCAAGAGTCACAATTTTCTCACACTTTGTAATGCTACTTACTACAGGCAAGAGGGTCTGATTTCTGCACCTTTAAAGCATCATATCTGGGGTTCTAATAAAGCTATTATAACAACTTAAGTATAATTCAGAACAAGAGGCGGAAGTATAGTATGGAAATTTTAATCAAAGGTAGTAATGAGCAATGTAGAGTGAAGGTCAATGTAGGTAATCAGGAACAAGTGAAGCGAACATGAATAAGTAAGGTAAGTAATCAATATAAGTTTGTTTGTTTGTTTGTTGTTTTACGTCCTAGCAACATCTAAGGTCATATCAGGACGGGATCAATATAAGGAATCAATGTTTAGATAAGAGGTCAATGTAGGTATAAGCATCAAGTGAAGGGATAATCAAGTAAGTTAAGTAATGAGTATAAGGAATCAATGTATAGACAAGAGGATAATAGGAGTCATCATTAAGTGATGAGTATAATGAGTAAGTAATGTTCGGTAGGTAAGTGGGGCGAAAGTCGAGATGGATAGAGTCTGGGGTGACCCGGGCCTCAACCAAATAGTGTTGAGAGTGCCCGGGTCGCCACGGTAAAGGCGCGGGCCGGTACGTAGGTGTGTACGGCCGCGGACCGCCAGTGGCCGAGGTCGCTGACGTCTTGAAGGGGTGCGCCGGCTGCAGCACAGGCCTGGGCGGCCCCTCGTCGGAGGCTATGAAGGGTGTAGGTGTTGGGGTCCGGGCACCCGGTGTGTTGGAGTGCAGCGCGAAGCGCGGTGGTGAGTGTCCGGACGGTGAGTGGTGCGCCGTCCGGGGTCAGGAAGGCCGGTTCGAGGGGAAGAGCTGGCGTGCTGGCCGCGTACCGCCGCCAGGTGCGTACGGGGCAGCAGTCGGAGGAGGGGATCCTGGGGATCCTGATGGTGAAGGCGTCGGCGATGGATCTGGAGGTCTTGGTGGATCGGACCTTGATGGTAAGGTGGGTTGTGTCATCCAGTACGTCGCCGCGTCTCAAGGTGTGGCCCGGATCATCGGAGCGCCCGGTTATGAGCAGGTTCCCTTGCCGAAGCAGTGAGAAGTAGCCGATGAGGAGAGCGGATGTCAGGACCTTAGCGCGAGGGCCACCCCGGGGGAAGTAGCGGACGACGTGGAGAAGGTGGTGGGTGGTGAGCGGCGGGGCCTGCCGAGGGAGGTGGGTGGACGACCGGAGGACGCCGCGCTTGATTACTGATATGAGGTAGGAGTCGAAGCTGCGTGTTCTGCCATTCCAGAGCCTCACCCAGGTCTGAGCCGCGCTGAGGTAATTCATGACGGCGCCAGGTGAGGTGAGGGAGGCGGAGGTGTGCGAGGTATGATGCTATGTCGATCTGGGTCGGGGACAAGGGGTCGTAGTCTCGTGTCCGGGCGTGCCTGTGGTAGACCCTGAGCTGGAGGTGTTTGTTTCGCCATGTTCCACGGGCGAGGCCAGCACGGAAGAGGTGGACTACGTCATGGTGGTCTTGTTGTGTGCCTGGGGAGAGAGAGGCAAATTAGTATCTCTTCCCAGGCTAGTCAATGTCGGCGACAATGGAGGAGTCATGGTGGGCACGTATGCGGACGAGGTCCATGTTGTCCACGAACCGGGCCGCCCTCCGCCGCGAGGCTGGATCGAAAGGGGCTCTGCTGAGGGCATCGGCGAAGGCGATCTCAGCTCCAGGCTTGTGGACGACACGGACCTCGCAGGAGTTGAGGGCCGCAAACCTCCATATCGCCCGGGCGCATGCACATAGGGTGGGGTCCCTACCAGCGCCCGATTCGAGGACGACTTGGGAGGCCTGGTTGTCGGTGTTGACGACAATGGCGTAATCCTGAGGGTTGGGTGGTGTAAGAGCATGTAGGGCCACGACCAGGTTTATGGCCTCGAGCTGGGCGATGTTGTGTCCATCCGCCAGGTACCCGGGCTGGTACTCCTCGGTGAGGTAGCCGGCTGGGGAGTGTGCGCCGCCTGCGAGGAGGGACGAGTCACACTCTATTACCCAGTCGTGCTTCGGTGGGGGGCGTAGAAGGACGACCCTGTTGGACGCGTGGGCATATGCCTTAAACCACTCGATGTCGTGGGTCATCTCGTGGGTTACTGCGTGCCTGCTGGTGTATGGGGCGCTCCTTAGGGCCGCCAGTATGCGGTTCATGAACCGCCTGGCGGGTCGCACGCACTTGGCCACGTGTTGGAGGCGACCAATGAGGCGCTGGAGGTCCTTCCTGGATGCTCTGGTGCCCGGCACCCATTTGGCGCACTCGGCGACGACTTCGTCGAGCTTGGCCGTCGGTATTCGTACCGTCATATCGTCTGTGTCGACCTCGAATCCCAGCCACTCGGTCTTCTGTGTGGGCGGGACGCATTTGTGAGGCGATAGGGCCAGTCCGAGGTCGGCCACGAGGTGGATGGCGTCAAGGTAGGCAACGACGGCCTCATGTTCTGTGCTGGCCGCCCCGACGAAGTCGTCGAGGTAGCAGAGCGTGAAGTGGCCCTTGCGCCGGAGGAGGTATGTCACCGCGTTGGTGGTGCGAGCACAGGCCATGGAGGTCCGGCAGCCGAAGGGGGGGAGCAATGTCGTAGTAAGTCTGGTCGTCGATGGTGATGCCCAAGAGCGGGACTGACAAGGAGCAGGTCCTCAGCTGTCGGTAAGCGCGGGCAAGGTCAATAGTCCATATGTATGCTCCCCGGCCCAGTCGTGTGACCTCATCAGTGAGGTTGGTGATATTGGGGAGGGTATAGGTGACAGGCCTTCCCTGGTAATGGCCTTTCCGGATGCCCGCATTCACGCTCGCGCCCTTGGGGTAACTGAGGTCGACGATGACCCGGCGTTCGTCGGTGTTTTTCTTCGCCCGGGTCATCATCGGGCTCGTCTGCGCCCAGGGTACGAAGGGCGGGTGGGCAAAGGGGCCCAGCAAGGCGCCGCGTGCGGCCTCATCGGTGACGTATTTCTTGATCCATTTGAGGTGTTCTGGATCTTCTTGGTGATTGGCGGTCGATGGGACGGGAGGGGGGCGTCAGCCATGTAGTCGGCCGGCCACCCAAACTCGAGGAAGTCGAGCAGCTCGCTATCGTGGTAGTCGGCCAATAGGTCCCTCCACCGGTCGATCCTCAGATCGGAGGGGACCGGTATGCGTGCGACGACATGGTTAGGGAGTGCCGTCAGCCTGACCTGGTCGTATATATGCCTGTAGACCTCGTTGCCCCATGCGAGAGGGGCGGAGGTAGGCCAGATCCTGTGTAGGGTGGTCTTGTAGGAAAGGGGGGTTATAGGGGGTGCCTTCCTGGTCGTCCGTTATGTCGTCGACGTCCTCGGATGCGTGCTCCTTCTCGTGGTATATGAGCAGAGCGTCTGGGTCCTCGGCGGCGTTGTCGTTCCTCATGACAGCGGTGCTTGTGCTGAGGGGTCGTATGCACGCTATGGTGGCGTCGGTTGGTTCGTAGCAGACGACGACGTCGGTGGTGGCAGTGGCATGTCGTCGGGGGGCGTGGCTGGCTGTGGGCTGGAGGTGTGGGTGTGGTGGGATGGGTGTGGTGAGCGGGGTTGGGTGGGGGGAGGGTTTGAGGGGTGTGGTTGGGTGGTGGGGGTGGGAGGGTGATGGTCAGGGGTGGAGGGGTGGTGGGGAAGGGGGGGGGGTTGAGGTCGAGGCAGAGTTCGGCATCCGGTATGAGGCCGTTTCCTGTGGGGGCGTCCTGTGGGGCGGCCGTTACGGGGCCGCCCTGGGCCGGGGTCGCCTCGGAGGTGTCGGATGGGCGAGCACCGCAATGGCCATTAGTTTGGTCGTTAGCGACGGCGACTAATGGGCTGTCGGCGGCGGCATCTGAAGGGGAGCGGCGGTGTCTGTGGTCGGGGGGGGTGGGAGCGGTTGCTGGCGTGTGTGTCTGTGGGTGGCGAGCCGCTCCCTTTTTGGCGGGAGAATCCGTTGGTGTGTCGGGGCACGCGTCCCTTCCCACGTGGGTTAGGGGAGGCGGGTTGTAGGTGGTGGCTGGTTTTGGCGGGAGATTGGCGTCCATCCGCGTCTATCCGGGTTGGGTCTGTGCCAGTGCCAGAGCCCATGCTGCTCTGTGGTAGGGTCCAGGGTGTGGGTTGATGGACTATCCTGCGGGTTGATGATATTAGCCGGAGTGCAGGGCGGTGGGGCGTTCCTGTGGCTGTTCCAGCATTCGTGCTGCGGGGGGTGGAGTAGTCGCTGGGGTGTGTGTGGGGCGTTGCTCCGTCCTCGGGTGGTAGTGTCCGTGCTGTTGGGTGCTGTACTACACGTGGTGGGTTGATCGGCTATCCTGCGGGTTGATGATATTAGCCGCAGTACAGGGCGGCTGGGGGTTTCTGTGTCGGTTTCTGTGTCCATCTGTGCGATCGGGTGGGTGGCGCGTTCTCCGGCCTCGCCGGGGCCCGTCACTGAAAATCCGTTTGGGACTCGTCAGTCTCCAGTGCCGCAGCTTTTCTTTCATTTTGGCGCTTCTTGTTGTTGCAATCTTGCTCCTTGTGCGGGTTGGCTTTTTTATATTTGTTCACGCACCAAGCGCACACGTGCGCCCGGCGCTCACTGCCTGTGCCGTGGGTGGCTGTGTAGCCACAGTCAGTTCCCCAATTCCACCTGTGACAGGGGCGGCCATCTGTGTCGTGGTTGAATTCGGGGCGTCTATAGGGTGTGCTGTTCGTCGTTGTGTGTTGTTCGTCGGTTCTCGTCTGCTGGCCCCGTGCCGCCCGTTTTTCTTCTTCTTTCCGGATCCCAGGCAGGCGGCCCGTTGTAGATCTTTGATGGCTTGCTCATCCCGCCAACCTTTAGGGAGGCGGCCGTCGTCCACCATGGCGAAAACCTTCTCGGACCATGCGAGGCAGGTGTCCCATCTCCAGTCCGCCGCCATGTCAAACATCTCGTCCTGGTGCTCCAGGATGGGCTTTACCTTTGGATCTTTCCGCATGCGAGATAGGGCCGCCAGGTACTCATGCCACGTGCTCTCGCCGGAGCCTACCTTCCCTTTTTTCTCATCTCTTATCACATAAGTGTGGGGAAGGAGTTGGGCCCTACCTTGTTTGGTTTGTCGTGTGTCGCCGATGATGGCATCAATGACGTCCCGTTGTTGGCAGTCCTCCTCGCTAGAGGAGGTGGCGGTCGTTCGGTGTGCGTGGCGGGACCTTGGATGTCTGGGCCGCTCTCGGGACTCAGATCTGTCATACCTTTCCTTGCGGGCGCGGGCCTCGGTGATCGTGTGCGTGGGGAGCTGCCGCGTGGTGAGTGGGCACGTGGCGTGGGCGGCGATCGGGGTGAGTCCGTGATGTCGCGCCTCTTGCGTCGCTTGACGGCCCTGCCGTCGGGTGAGCTGCTCTTAGGGCGCTTACTCGTACCAACAGCTTCAAGGGCTTGAATCCGCTCCGACATGGTGTGTGCCAGTTCAACTTGCTGTTTCATGGAGTCCGTGACCGATTGACGGAGTAGTGATATCTGCGCCACCGCCGACATTCCGTCGTCACTTGTCTCGTCCGCTACGGCTGTGGGTTTTACCACAACGGATCGTGGTCGTCCTCTCTGCCGGGGTGTGTGTGTGACGTCGTCGGTCGGTGCGGCAGTGGTTGTAGACCGTCGGGCTGATTTGCGTGCTGGCATGGTGTCGCAGTAGTGCGGGCTTGGTAGGTCGTGGAGAGCAGCCAGGAGGCGTGAGAAAGAGGTGTTAGCGGCCAGGCATCTGGCGTGGAAGTGGGAGGAGTTTGGGGATGGCGGAAGTGAAGGGGGGGGGGGGGGGGGGGGGAGGGTAGCAAGCCGCGGCACCAGCGGAGGCGATGGTGGCGCCACCTGGAGGTAGGGGAGGAGGTGAGAAGGGGGGGGGGGGGGAAGGGAGGAAGATAAGGGGGACCGAGGCAGGTGAGAGTGGCGCCGCCTGGAGTTAGGTGGGGAGGGAGAGGGCGGTAGGAAGGGGGGCGGGGGGGGAGGGCGTCCGCCTCTATCCCAAATTACCCATATTGCCTCAGCAATATGGACATTTGTGGCCAACCTCTACTGGGAACAGTATGCTGCTGTAAGAATTGGAGACTCATTGACACCAGAAGTGAAAATCAAATGTGGAGTGCGACAAGGATGTGTTCTATCACCTAGTCTTTTCAACATTTATACGGAAATGATTTTCAGAGAAATAGATGACATCATAGGAATAAATGTTGGAGGTGGAAATATCAATAACACAAGATACGCAGACGATACAGCACTGCTAGCCTTAACGTCAAATCGACTACAAGATATAGTGGATGAAGTAAAAGAAAAAAGTGAGAGATGTGGCCTCAAAATGAATGTAAAGAAGACAAAATCCATGGTTGTCAGCAGAAAGGAATACAAACCAAGAGCAGAGATAAAAGTTAATGGTGTAATCTTGGAGCAGGTAGAGTCATTTGTGTATCTGGGCCATTTAATAACTAGTGATGGCGGATGTGAAAGAGAGATTAAACGGGGAATAAACATTGCCAAAACAACATTTCTAAAGATGCAGAAAGTACTAACATCTAGAGACATAAATATAAAAACAAGACTCCGACTGCTAAAATGCTATGTGTGGTCTACACTTTTATATTGCTGTGAGACATGGACTTTGAAGAAAGCAATAACAACAAAGCTCGAGGCATTTGAAATGTGGCAATACAGAAGAATGTTAAAAATTCCATGGACAGCAATGATAAGCAACGTGGAGGTCCTAACAAGAATGAAAATAAAGAGACAGATAATACAAACGATCAAAAACAGAAAAATTAAATACTTTGGCCACATGATACGACACCAGGAATCACAGAGAAGAATACTGGAAGGGAAGATAGAAGGGAAAAGACCAAGAGGGAGAAGGAGAACAACATGGATGGACAATATCACGGAGTGGACAGCAATGAGCTATGCAGAATGCGTGGGAGGAACGAATGACAGGAAGAGATGGAGGTCCATTGCAGCCAACCTTCTTTGAGAAGACGACACCCATTGATTGATTGAAGTATATTTGTGAAGCATTTTGCAGCCTCTTGGTGATAAAAAAAAGAAGAGAATTTGATGCATTCTGGTTGTTTGAAAAAAGGTCCAAGTGCCTACACATAGACACTACGTTTTTTTGTGTTAGATTTGCCTAAATCCGATACTGCATTGTGTAGTCATTTAAAATTAAATACAAACAGCACATGAATTATCTGTCTTCTTACATGCATGACAATATTGGGACTATAATAGTTGGTTCTGAACATTATGCATACCTACATGTATATTTGAAACCAATAATAATCTTAGACAGTTTTGGAGGCGATCTTAATCTTATTCACTTAAAGACCAAGTTTCACAACAATCCGTTTTAACACAACATTTGAGTACCGCAGTATTAGTCTTGCTTCATGCCCATTCATAGTTGGTGGTAATTAGACACCGACACCGCATATGAGTTTAAAGTTGGATTTATTTTTCTTCGATAATGAGTCAAGTAGTAAGCACATGTCAATTTTAGTAAGCACAATTAAGTTCCGTAGAATAAGCACAGTGAGGTAATCAATGAGTTATGCACAAAGAGGTCAACAAGCTTTTAACCCTATGCCCTATATAGTCTTTTAGCAGGGGTGGGCGATGTGGCAGTTCAGAGCCAGCCAGTGTCCTCCTGTGGCCGTGTCGAAGTGAGC
Source organism: Branchipolynoe longqiensis (assembly GCA_030323885.1). Taxonomy (NCBI): domain Eukaryota; kingdom Metazoa; phylum Annelida; class Polychaeta; order Phyllodocida; family Polynoidae; genus Branchipolynoe; species Branchipolynoe longqiensis. The sequence goes on along the minus strand of CM059191.1, from coordinate 1,125,476 downwards.
TCTCTGCCGCTGAGACGGGCCTTATATAGCCAATTAGTCCGCTAGTTCGAGCTAACGACCGCAGAGGGCAGGTCGGACAGGCAGAGCCAGCATTCTCGAAGTATTTACGTATCAAATAAGAAACCAGGCGGCGCTGGCGTATAAGTCAGAAAGAACCACTGGCGAAAGTAGCTAGGTGGCAGCACCTGTATTATGCTTAAGGCTGTAGAGCTATGGCGGCGATCGAATGCCAAATTACCCGTGTTGCTGAGCATCACGAACAATTAGACACCGACACCGCATATGAGTTTAAAGTTGGATTTATCTTTCTTCGATAGTGAGTCAAGTAGTAAGCACATGTCAATTTTTGTAAGCACAATTAAGTTCCGTAGAATAAGCACAGTGAGGTAATCAATGAGTTATGCACAAAGAGGTCAACAAGCTTTTAACCAAATAATGAGGAAAGCTTTTTGGACGCTTTAGATATCAATGTTTTAGGCACATATGTGTGCACTGCCGACGACGTCCATGAGCCAAGCTGCTTTATGTCCTCAAGCGGCACCCCGAGTCGGGCACATGCTTGTGCTCCACCTCTCCTGAGGCTATGTAGCGTAATGGTGCCTGGCGCCTTGTGGCCCACCACTGACAGGGCAAGGCTCATTGTGTCGAGTAGGGCTTTTGGGCGAAGGGGTGACCCATCGGTAGTAACGAAGGCCGGGCCGCTCAGGGCCGGGCGTGTATCTGCGTAGTATTTAGTCCAGGCCCGAACTGGGCAGTACTTGGAGTGAGATACCACTGGTACAAGGATGTCCAGCGGCACTGTGGCTGCTGACTTAGTTTTTGATGATCGAATCCTTACGATTAGTCCGTCACTAGTTACAGTTATGTCTTTAGCACATATGGTATGATTAGGCTCCTTAGTTGAACCCGTCGTTAGGAGGTTGCTCTGGCGGATTAGAGTAAAGTAACCCAGTAGTAATGAGGCAATTAGTACCGGGCCGTTTGGGCCAGAGTATCTAAAGAAGTCCACTATATTTATCACGTCCCGCGGAACCAGTGGCATAGCCTGCACCGAGATGTGTTTGGAAGAGTTCCAGATGCCCTTCTTGGCTAGTGACACCAAGTAAGAGTCAAAGGCGGTCACCTGGCCTCCGAGCATGAGGACAAAGGTTTGCGCTCCACTAACATAGTTCAGTATAGCACCGGGGGATCGAATAGTATCTGACAGGTATAGTAGATATAAGAGCACTTCGTATTCAGATGGTGCTAATATATTCCTAGCACGATGTTTCATGTATCGCAGATAGTTCACAGCCTGGTTCCTTTTGTTCCTCCATGTGCTTGCTGCCAGTCCCGCATCAATCATGGCCGTAATACGTCGGTGTTGATGGAGATTATAACCTGGCAAGAGAGCAAAAAAGGGGAGTCATCGGACAGGTTATAAATTCTGTATGGTTATCGTGGGATACTATTATAGAGCTAAGCCCTCGCTGAGCTATATGTCTGATCACGGTCTCCCTTGCCCCCGTGTCAAAGGACATCCTGCTGAGTGCGTCAGCGAAGGGAATGTCGCTTCCGTGTTTGTGTTTAACGACAACTTCTGTGCTGGCGAGAGCGGCGAAGAGCCATATTTCCCTGGCACAAGCTGTAATCACAGGGTCACGCCCGGCACCAGACATCAGCGCCTGTTGGGGGGCACTGTTATCCGTATTGACGTAGATTGTGAAGAGGTGTGGGTCATCTGGAGCGAGGTTCTTTACTGCTGCCACCAGGTTTATGGCCTCAAGCTGTGCGATGTTGTATTTCCGACCGAGCACATCCCTGGAGTAGCAGGAGGCAAAGTAGTGTGTAGGGGAGTGTGCCCCGCCCCCTCGTAGCGACGAGTCACACTCGATTGTCCATGCCACTTTTTCGCTGTCCGGGAGGAGGACTATCCCGTTCCATGTCTGTGCAAAGCTGATGAACCATTGGACGTCCATGCTTAGTTCGGGCGGTACTGGGTGCTTACCCCTCATGGGCGTCTCACGGAGAGCCGCCAGAATGCGAGCCATGAACCTGCGGGCAGGCCTGACACACTTGGCTATGTGCTGTAGTCTGCCAACAAGTCTCTGGATTTCTTTTCGGGATGCGATCTTCTTGGTCAGCCAGATCTTGCATTCGTCCACAACCCCTTCCATCTTCTCTTCCGGGATGGCGATTGTCATGGCCGAGGTGGAGATGCTGAATCCAAGCCATTCCACTTCTGTAGAAGGTGGGTTGCATTTTGATCGAGCCAGCTCCAGTCCCAGCTCGTCCGTTATCCTAATGACATCGTCGTAGGCGCGACTCGCGGTCTGCGCCGTTTTCTCGACCCCGACAAAGTCGTCGAGGTAGCAGAGGGCATGGTGACCTTTCTTCCGCATTAGGTAGACCACCGCATTCGTGGTCCACGCGCAGGCCATCGCAGAAGTACGGCAACCAAATGGGAGAGCTATGTCCATGTAGATTCGTCCTTTCATTTTTATCCCAGCAAGGGAACTGAGAGCGGGCAGGCCCTAAGCTGTCTGTAAGCACGTGCCAGATCCGCACACCATATCAGGGCACCCCTCCCAACACGTACCACCTCCTCCGCCAGGTCCAGGATACCGGGTAGCGTGTAGGTGGCCGGCCTGCCAAGGTATTGTCCCTTCCGTATCCCTGCATTCACACTCGCGCCTGGTGGATAGCTGAGATCAACTATAACTCTCCTAGTATCTTAGCGTTTCTTGGGGCGAGTCATGAGCGGGCTGAGTTGCGTCCAAGGGACGAAAGGAGTTTTGCCATATGGGCCCAGCATTGCTCCGTATGTAATCTCCTTTTCGATGTAGCTGTTTATGCATCCAGTGCTGACAACATCGTTATGATGGTTTTCTTTTGCTGTTACCGGTGGGCGATCCCCCGTGTAGTCCACTGGCCAACCGTACTCCAGAAAGTCTATGATCTGCCTGTCGTGATAGCCTTCCAGCAGTCGCTTCCAGGCTGCCATATTTAGGCCTGAGGGCACGCGGAGCCTCATGCCCATAAAGTTTGGGATGGCCGAGGCCCTCACAAGGTCATATATGTTCATGTAGGCATGATCGTCCTTCCAAGCGTCATGGTCGGTATGCGGCCATATACCTTCAAGCAGAGGGCGGTAGCTTTGTGGTGTCCTGGGTGGCATATATGCCGTAACATCGGGTTCGTCGATCGCATCGACTATTTGTTCGACATCGTCCAGGTCGTGATGTTCCGTAGTCATAAGACATGTTCCATTGTTCACCGCACTAAGTCTTCCATTGTCGAGGCTATCGTTATCTCCCTGGATGTCGCTGGTTTCCGGGGCGTATGATATTCGTTTTTTGTCGTATTTATGGGTGTGGCACGTGGCCTTCCTTTTGCATATCCCAATCACGCCAGGGACTTTGGGCGTGATGAAATGACCAGTTATATGGGCAGCAGCCCCACTTTCACTTTGCTTGACATTATCGGCCGCTGTCTTATCTCCTCTTACGCTCGCGGCACTGTCCGTGTCACCTATTGTTCCAGCCATTGTATGTTCGCTGAAGTCTACTGGCTGGCCCCGAGCCTGGTCTCCCATGCGTCCGTTGTGACTTGTTTTTCCGTTAGCATCATGTTCTCCTTTGGTATGTGCGGGTTCGTCGTCTTCAGATGTATTGTAATTTACGCTTGCAGCTCCGAGATGGCATCCGTCGGGTGATTCCGTTGGTAGGGCCATGCTTTTACCATTTCCTTTCTTGTGCTCGTCATCACGTCTTCGTACTGCAACGATAGCTGGATCGTCAGTTTCCTTGTCCATGTATGGTGACGTAGCGTCATCATAACGTCCTTTGTTGTGTGGTTTGAGTCCTTTCCCACGTTCGGGCTGCGGGACAGCCTCCCGCTCATTAGTGCTTCCGTCAGAATCAGATTGGGTTGAGCCGTTCTCACGCTCACTATCAGTGTCTGAACCCGTATCGAGTGCACAGTCGGTACTAGTATCGTCGTTATCAGTGTCTGTGATAAGTTCAGAAGGTGTCCCACGGTCTGGGCCGGTGGGTACCGCATCCAAGTGGGCGACGTTATCGCGTTCCGCGGGTATATCTTTGTCGCAGTCGCCCCTTAAAAATCCTCGCTAGTTTCTTTGTTTGCGGCGGCGCGCTCCTGTACCCGTTTTTTATTAATACAGGCTTTCTCGGGGTGTACGTTTGCCCGCTTGTTTTTCTGCGCACACCAGGCACACAGGTGGCATTTCCTATCTGGTTGAAGGCCATGCGACGTTTGGAATGTACAGTCCCCCCAATTGAAATCCTGACAGGGTTTGCCGTCCGTTTCGCGGTTGTATTCTGTTTTAACGTAGTCTGTCGTTTTAGTTTCCGGTATTATGGCACTTGTCGTCTCGGTACGCTTTCCAGCTTGCAGTGCCTGCTTCACCTTCTCGAGCCTAGTTCCTACCGAGCAAACGTCTCTTTGCACGTCTTTGATGGCGTAAAGGTCGGCCCAGCCTGCCGGCAATCTCCCGTCTGATATCATGGTGAAGACTGTCTCGGACCATTGCCGGCATGTGTACCAGTCCCAGGTACACGCCATAGTTGCCAGTTGGTGTAGATGTTCATGCACGTGTCCGATCCAGGCCGCTGTCAGTTTCTTGTCCTTTTGCATGCGGCATAAGGCCGCGAAGTATTCCGCCCATGTGGCCTCCTCCATAGATATTTTTTCGTTTTTATTTCCGCGTATTACATATCGGTGGGGCGCGAGGATCGAGTTACCTTTCTTCTTGGAGATTGCTGATCCCGCTGCCTCGAGGAGTTTGTTAACAGCGTCCGTCCTGCGGTCATCCCGGCCGTCGAGGAGTATGGGACCGTCGTAGCTCGAGCGCCGGCAGTGTTGACGGTCGATCGTGTCGCAGCTCTAGCTTAGTCTGTCGTAGCGGCGGGGCGTGCCTTCCCTGTAAGCCGTTGGGTCCCTAACGATGCGTTCACCCCTTCGTCGTTCATGGCGGTGAAGGCTAGTATGCCTCTGAGAGCCGTCCGATGATATAGATCGGCGGCGCGGGGAGTCGTGATGCCGGGTTCGTTCACTTCCACGCGGGCTGTCTGCTACGCCGCGGGGGCGCGGAGCGTCATCGTGGCGGGAGGACCGAGGCGTCGCGGACCGTTGGCTCCTTACGTCATGTTTGTCCGCGACGATGCCGTCTATGCGCTTGTTCACACCATCCACCATCTGCGTGATTTTTAGCTGCATGCCTTCGATGAGATTTGCAACGTCAGGTGGATTTCCTGCCGGGGGACTGGCCCCGGCCACGGCATTTCTGTTGTCAGGGGACCCGCGCCGCGCCACGGGGCAGCTTGAACGGGTCTGTGTCGCCGGGGAGCCGGCCACGTCTGCTACAGCATGTAGTTTTTTAGCCTTGGACCGGGTTTTCTTCTTTGCCGGGTCCGGGGTTTTGGGGTGGGCGGTGGCCGCCCGCTTGGCCGTTTTCTCGCTGATGCATATTGTGGCCTCCCCCTTGGCCAGAGCCAGCCAGTGGTCCTAGCTGTGGCCGTTCGAAGTGAGACTCTCTGCCCTGCAATGGGCCTATATAGCCAATTAGTCCCTATGTTCGAGCTAACGACCGCTAGAGGGCAGGTCGGTACAGGCAGAGCCAGCATTCTTCGCAGTATTTACGTATCAAATAAGAAACCAGGCGGCGCTGGCGTATAAGTCAGAAAGAACCACCGGCGAAAGTAGCTAGGTGGCAGCACCTGTATTATGCTTAAGGCTGTAGAGCTATGGCGGCGATCGAATGCCAAATTACCCGTGTTGCTGAGCATCACGAACAATGCCAGGTTTCAACTTACACAACAACCAGCAAAACAACGTACTGCCACTCATACTGGTGTTCAATACCACATGTCTTGTTCCCAGTTAAGATAGTTTTCAAAGTATGATACCAATTCTATGCTCTTTATTTTAACTAACACCAATTGCAACTGCTGATATCCAATTCTGCAAGGAAAAGAAAAAGGCAGTGGCTACGCATACGTGACTGTATTCGTAGACTCGAAGTCTAGGCGTACGTGTGCATGCGCCGCCGTTCCTCACGTATCTTTCGCAGTGTCTACGCTTACGTGACCGTATTCGTGTAAGACACACTTCTCCATAATTAAGCATTTTGAGCTGAGAAACATACAATTCCAGTCACTTTACAGGCTGATGTGTATATGTACTTTGTGTAGTGTCAGCCATACGGGCTTATATATCCAAGACAAAAGGAATTAGAAATTCAAGAACTAACCCTAACCCTACAGATGCGCGCGCAGCACACACACATACGCCTAGACTTCAACTCTACCCGTACGGTCACGTATGGGTAGACACTTCGAAAGAAAAAAGTGCATGTTCCTACATTAAACTTTGTTGCAATATTTATTGATTTAAGGCTGCATAGTCCGATGAAATATCAAATTTTCAAAACCAAAATAATTATCTAGATTTGATTTCACATACCTAACTTAGATACTGATGCAATTATTAGAGGCAGTGGCTACGAGTACCTGAGCCGTATTCGTAGCCTGCCGGTCTAGACATACACCAGTGTCTGCGCATGCACCCTAGTTCCTCACGTATCTTTAGTCTCTGTGGCTACGCATACGTGAGCTGTGCATATTGAATGACAACAAATATACTTTTAAATGACAAATCATTATGGGGATTGACATCAAATATACTTTTAAATAGGTGGTGATAGCCCATGTTGGTCTAAATGTACAGCAGTGACAGTGGCTACACATACGTGAGCTGTGCATGTTGAATGACAACAAATATGCTTTTAAATGGGTGGAAAAGGCCCTTATTTGTGAAATTAGTTGTGAATGTTCGGTTTCTAATGATTTGCACTTAGTCTATAGGAATGTTCAATAATCTAGCAATTTTGGCTTGATATATAATTTTTTTTTTGTAAAACCGTGCACCCAACACTACGTTGGCCATGCTCAACGTCAACAGTGTAAGTGACAAATTTAAAATGGATGCGCGCGCATTTTCAAGTGATGATGCGCATGCATCCTCACATACGCCTAGACCGCGAGGCTACGCGTACGGCTCACATACGCCTCTAGACACTACGATTATTAAACATTTATTTGTGCACTGAAGGGAATATTGAATCAATTTAATAGAAGTTTTAGAACATGTTACTGCAGAAGTCTATGGTAGGTATGTGCCAAACCGACGAGCAGCGGCGGATATTTTCTTACAACAAAACTGATCCAACAAATCCCACCTTGTTTGTGGAGGGGTCTAGAAAAAAGCCTCTATGATTGGTTTGCATTGGTCAATCTTGGGTATTCCTAGTCTATTATGTAGTATGGGAATCCCTTTACAGCTTAGTTTTAAAATATTTCAATTTGGTGAATTTTTGCTATTCCAATAATAACTTCAAAGGTTTTACTCAATTTCAACCTGCAAATTCACCCTTTTATATTAATCTGAAATTTAAAAAAAGTAGACTGCAATGAGTAACCATTATTAACCTTATATACTGTTGAGTTTGGGGAAATTGTGATGGGTACATCATGATTGGCACGTTCAGGGATGCACCAGGTATGACTTGTGTTTATCACTTTTTCTGAGACTCACCAAGTATGTGGCTTAACTAATTCGCCTCCTTTAGTTCGACTCAAATTGGTCGTGTGGACACTACGCTGAGGTGACTTAAGGCTAAGTCGCCTCATCTAGTAAACCACATCGCGAGGTAGTATATATGAAGCGAACTAGCTTAAGTCGGCCCACCTTGCTTGTGTGGACGGTAGCGGTTTACTTGAAGCAGATTTAGCACGTCACACTATATAATATAATTTGATCTATGAACCGGCTAGAGGTGTACAGATATTTTTTTCATGATTTATTTTTAGGTTTTCACTGTCCAACAGAAGTTTTGATCGTTCCAAAACAATACGATTCAGTCCATACATATCTAGGTCGAACCCACACTCTCTCGTGGCGACGTCGACTAACCGAAACTGGCGCTGGTTAGTTTGGACTCGCTCATGCGCAGATATCGATTTCCGCCTTAAACCGCCCCAAGTACTGCATGTGTGGACAGGACGCCTAGTTCGCCTCCTCTATGTCGCCGTATCTAGTTTGGCCTAAAGTTGTGGGTGTGAACGGGGCTTTAGATGAGCCGGATTAAGGACGTCACACGCATGCGCAGTCGAGACCTTAGTTTGTTGACTTTCCGGTCGATCAAAAGCTCATATTATATAATTTGGTCTATGAAACCGCTAGCTGTGCACAGATATTTTTTTCATCATTTATTTTTAGGTTTTCACTGCCCAGCAGAAGTTCTGACCGTTCCAAAACAATACGACTCAGTCTATACATATCCAGGTCGAACCCACACTCTCTCGTGGCAACGTCGACTAACCGAAACTGGCGCTGGTTAGTTTGGACTTGCTCATGCGCAGATATCGATTTCCGCCTTAAACCTCCCCAAGTACTGCGTGTGTGGACACGACACACTTTCATGCCTAGTTCACCTCATCTAGTTTGCCTTATCTAGTTCGGCCTAAAGTTGTGCTGTGTGAACGGGGCTTATGATTGTGAAATTAGGCTATCATTTCATTAACCCGCTTTTTCGACCATTTCTATGTAGGGCTGGTATTCACCCGTGTACTGCGAGTACCTGGAGGGACTGAAGTTTGGATCCTGGTCATGTTAAACCAATGACTTATAAAATTGGTACCTGTTGCTGCTCGGCGCTTGACGTTATGAGATCAGGACAGGGACTGGGCGCACAGTGTCAGGATAATGTGACTGTGTGGGACATCAGGTATGGTGCCGGTGGCCTGATTTCCCAGTGGGACAGCACTATAAGGTCACCATGAGTAAACACTGTCACAAGTCGGTGCACGTCCTGGTATGGCCTAGGGTCTTACTGGGGCGTAAAACTACACCAACCACCCAGCCTTTTTCCTTCCTCCCCCCCCAATTCCTCTGATCACTCCCCATCGGAACCCAACTCCCGACCTCATGGGACTGCTTTCAGCGGTGCCCATTCAGTGCTGCAGATTTGCAGCCATCAGCGCACCAATGCGACTGAAAACTCCCCAAAACAACAACAACCTAAAGTTGTGGGTGTGAACACGGCTTTAGGTAGTTTAGACTTGGTGGGGGGAAAGACATTTAAAAATTAAGTTGAACCCGATCATGGGTACATTACTAATTTTGAAGCATGTTTATGTTAATTTATTAACAGACATATGCAAACAAGAGAGTTGCATATCAACAAAAACAAAATTGCTGCCATTGGGTCTGTATCCATTCATGGACCATTGGCGGGCTCTTCAAAAGCTGATACTGCTAGCAGTTAAATATATTAATACTACATCAGTACATATCATCTCATGTAATGGGAGTTCATACCCTGTCTTCACAGTGTCCGAGATTACTACAAGTACAGCTAATTTAAGGACGATGTTCCTACCTCGTTTTCCCCTTCAAGAACTACCAACTGCGTTCCTTTGTGGCCATCTTGGCGATAAAGACAGCATATCTTGCCGTAGGATTTGCCACATTTCGTCGCCATGTTTTCGTTCTTGTAGCCTCCCATTAATGACGTGACGGGCACCTGCCATAAGCATATTCAGCGACCCAACCAGCCACGGTTGAACTCGTTTGAGCCCGTTTGAACCTGCCGGAAATGGACTTTCCTCTTCTCGTTCTCGCGAGAATTCAGTGTCAGCCAATCAGAGCAGTTCCAACCTTTTTGGTTCTACAAGTAAACACCAGGCGCCCAGAATGGCGCTAGTGCGCCCCTAGACAACCTATCCACTTTACCAGAAAATGACCTTCACCTGTCACTGAATCATGTATATATTATTCAGTGGGACGGCAAACCTTTGCCTCTAAAGCTATAGCAACATTGCAGTGAACGTTGACGTATTTAGTTATGCTATACACATGAAAAGTTTGCAGTGTATTACACAAACATGCGACACTGCTCTGAAGATAAAAACGTAATGCTCGCATCTGTCAGTATACACAACGTCACTTCAGTGCTGCAGATTTGCAGCCTTCAGCGCACCAATGCGACTGAAAACTCCCCAAAACAACACAACGTCACAAGTACCAACTATGGAGAAATGTAGTGCAGAATACGTCGCATACAGATTGTTCACCTTCCGCTTATTCGGGTCACCACTCCTGTTTACTTTACTACATTTGTAATCTAGTTTCAATACATAATAGTATAGTTCATCTCACCTCGTAGTTCTCAGAGAACTACTCTAGTTCTATGTAGTTATATTCAAGACTAACCACTTAAATAAAGAAACGGAAGTGTCTAGTTTTCGAAGCAGAGCAGACTATTTATAATTACCATCTGAAATCATTCAATATGTATACTAGTTCACCGAGTATACACCAGGAGGTTGTGATCTCGTGAAAAAGGAATTGCTGGTGCAAGAATCATTACGGAATCGCTCATTGAGCTTCTCATCTGAGCAAAAGATCACAATGGCAAATTACACGGTAACTATGCTAGTATGCATCAGTGCATGCAATAGAATCTATTCTGTGTGAGGCTGTGACAGTACGTGAATTGTACGGTAGCGAAAAGATGGAATGAATGAATGAATAAATGCTTAACGGCATATCAGCACACTAAGGGCTATTACAATGCCATCAAAATGTCTTAAAACCAGTTAAACAGTCCAATGTGCTTTAAAAACGATAAAACTAAGGCAGTACTAACAGTGTCAAATAAACATTTCATACTTGCTACATTAAAATACTGTGCTCGAACATTTGCAAAGTCAATGCATTCAATCAAAATATGTTTCACAGTCAGAGGCACTCCACATGGTATGCATTCTGGCTGGTCTTCTGCATTGAAAAGGTAACTATGAGTCAAATAGCTATGTCCAATTCGCATACGTGCAACAACGGTCTCTTCGCGTCTATTTCTATGACAAGCACCTGAAAATTTGGCAAGGGTGGGCTGAATTGCATGAAGCTTGTTCATGACAGCTTCATCCCATTGTAATTGCCACTTTTTCCTTATGAGTGCACTGATGTGCCTTTTGAGGTCCGTGTGAGGAATGGGGAGAGGTGTAATGCATTTGTCGAGAGCTTCTTTGGCAGCCATGTCTGCAGCCTCATTTCCTCGAATGCCAACATGACTCGGCACCCAATTAAAAAGCACAGTTTTGTGAAGTCCTGAACATAAATAATGTAGCCTTTCTAAAATCTTGCGGATCAGAGGGTTCTTCCAATCCTTGCTCTGAATAGCTTGTAGGCATGATTTTGAATCCGAACATATCAAAAATTGTCTATGGGAAGAGGTTTCCACATGGTCCATTGCTAAGAATATAGCATCAAGCTCTGCTGAATATATCGAAGCTCCCTTTGGTAATCGCTCCGAGAAGATGAAAATATAGAGGGGGTGTAATGACATCACAAGACAACTTTTGGTGGCCATATTGGATTACATGCAGAAGGCTTGCAACTGCCTACACTGTGCTTATTTACTGATTTGTTGGTTTATTTGTCACTGTTTTGAGCACTTTGGCCTCAGAAGTTGTTGTTAAATTGCTGTAAATAAACACATTTGATGTAAACTGGCTAGAACACAAGAAAACTCTGTTTTACTGCATCTGCATGAATTCACAACATGGCTAGGGAGGGTGCTCGTAATCCAAGATGGCTGGCCCCTGACCACTGACTGCTGAGTGATGACGTCATGTGCACTCCCTCTATAGAGTAGTAGAGAACAGCTCCTCTTATCACTTAGTTTTAATTCTAGATAATCTAAGACTAAGGTAGTCAGACTCATGAGTCATAATAACATAGAATGATAGACATAGATAGGTACATCACATGAAAATTGTAAAATTGTTGCACAGTACTGCAAATCGGTAGACAGACAGCTCACAGAATAGATTAAAGGGTTTTTTAATTCAAGTAAATATGATTAATCGTTCCAAAGTTATCTACGATTTAGTTTTCCTAGAAATCAACATTTTGTCCTATTGGTTGTTGCTATTAAGTTGTGACAATTTGTGTTCCTGTGTTACATTTCTTTGTAGTTTCTTTATTAATGGTCAGATCCTGATCAAACTACACAACAAGGTTATTCTTCGTATGGCAAATCACCCCAACTTATCAAAACTGATCCCAAAAAATTAGATCACAGAAAAATGTAGGTTTCCATGGCAACCATAATACAATCACTCCCACCTACAATATCACTCAACTGTAGCTGTTTTTTAAAGAATGGTCAGATCCTGATGAAATTTCACATCAAGGTTGTTGTTGGTATGGCAAATCACTTCAGCTTATCAAAACTGATTTTTTTAAATTAGATCACAGATTCCGCCGATGCACACACAAATTTAAAAGCACTGTAGTTTTGTCAATTCTTTATGGATTTTGATTAAATAAAAACTAAAACCTGTGCAATTTAGTACCCAAATTTAGCGCGAGCAGCTACCACCGCGGCCAATGCCGTGGTGATGCCGCCGATGCACACACACATTTTAAAGCACTGTAGTGTCTTTCCAAATGGACAGATATACACAATATAGGTATCAAATGAAAGATAAATAACTACATATTGAGGATTGTCAGACTACTAGAATGATTTTTGAATATTACTTATCTGTTCGATGACTTTTTCAACAGTGGTTGACTTCAACAGCTTGTAAAACCATGAGAGGTATCCCCTAATGCACTAGAAACTGTCCCAGATGTAAACAAGGTTGTGATTGGTCAATTCTGATGATATCCTGTATGGCAAGTCATTTGCATAGGATTTGTGAATGTATTTTACAGAGCACCTCTGAATATAGGCATATAGAAACCAGGTCACAGAGTTCAGCTGCAGTAGTGGAGACAGCTATACCGCAGTGCCCCGGCAAGCAGGATTTGATGTACCTAACATAGAGAGTGACATGATCATGATGATAATAGATCAAAGATTCATCCCTAGCCCTACTTGCAGTAGGGGCTACTGCAGTATGGGGTGAATCTTTTATCTAAGGTAGTCATGGATTAGGAATTGAGACAGTCGCAATGGTCTACTCCCAAATACTAAGATCCCATCCGAGGACAGGATAAATCTAGATATTCACCATGTCGGACATCCGGGCACTTTTTACGCTCACAACGCGCGAAGGGTAAAACAATTGCAACTGTCATAGAGACAACATTCAAACTACCCTAACTATCACAGTAATTTGTGCTTTTTGGTGCTTTGAAAGCAAATTTCTCTGATTTCTATTAAATAGTTCAGATCTTTCTCTACAATTTCACATTCAGCTTTTTTGTTGTATCAGCCAGTTGGAAGTTCTTGAATTTATTTTGCGAAAATAGTTTTTGAAGCCGTGATCCGGTACGGCTAACACAGCACTGTAACTCAGAATATTCCAACTTTCACTATTATCTCTGCTTTTTAATCCTTTCCGAGAAAATTGCTCTTAGGTTCAATTAAATACTTCAGATCTTCCTCTTCAATCACACATTAAGATCTTTTTAATCGACCCAATGAAAGCTTTTTAATTTACTCCGTATAGACATAGCATTGCTGCAGCACAAATTACTGCATTGTTTTACCTTCGGGAGTAGTTGCCAGGGCCCCGTTCAGGGTCCGTCTCGGAGGTGCCTCGGCGACGGGCATGACGTCACACCAGTCTGAACAACAAAAGCAGTTGGTTATCTCGAAAATGGCTGCCCCCATAGGCGGTGGCCATTTCCAATGGAAAAGCTGTGCTGTGATTGCCTGAAAGCACTGAATGCGGCGGCCATTTTCGAGGCGCTTTTCATCTCCAGTCTGAAAAGGGAGGCGTCTCCGACACGTCGCCGAGACGCACTCTGAACGGTATTAGGCCAAAAACCATCGCCGAGACGTCTCCGCGGCGCCTCCGAGACGGACCCTGAACGCGGCCCCGGGCTGTGACGTTACGCCGACATCGAGAATGCCTAATGGATTCACATCTTAGGTTGTCCATGCCATGGAACAGTTGTGCAGTGTAGTTAGGTAGGACCTACACTCCTGTCCACAGGCGGGGCCACTACCTTTCTAGTGTAGTGTAGGGTATCTAGTGTAGTCTGTAGAGCTAGGTCTAATTACTATGAAATCTTCTAGATAAAAAATTCACTCCGTAAGCCTACTTGTAGTAGGGATGATTCTTACTTCATCTTCCGAATACCGGAAGTTAAGTATCCGGGGAGAGGACAAGCTAGCCTCAGTTTGAAACTCGGCAGCAGGGTGATAGCAGCAGCGAGTTGGAGGAGGCTACTAAAGGTAAGTTGGGGAAAAAAGTTATTTAGTTTGTCTATTAGATGATGATTAATTTTGATGAAGATTGTGTTACAATCATAATCATGTGAATTATTTACTTATGGCTCTAATATTGTGATTGCAGAACACAGTAAGACTGCGAGATTCGTGCACGGACACAATCTCGGCCGTTCATAGAAGCTTCTGGGCTGTCTAACGGAGTGGTCGCATTACTGAAGTTGGTTTAAAGTTCATCCAAGATGGCTAAGATGATGTCTACGGACAACCAGCAACCGTTATCACTTCATAGTTTAAGTGACTCGGATAATGAATCTGCGGATCTGCCAAAGGTGGCCAAAGCTAAGCCACGTAAAAAGATGGCGGCCGACGCTAAGGTGAAAGCGCGCGCTAAACTCACCGAGGGCGGGCAATTGGCGGCAACGTTCGCGGGTTCGTCTGCTTCAGTGACCCCGAAACCTCCTGCGTTGTCGGACATTCAAAAGATCTATGATATGGTGGTACTGAGAGAGGAAGCCAGAGCGTTTCGTACTGAGTCGGAAAAGTTACGGGATGATGTGAAAGACTTGGATTATGAGCGCGGAGCCTATGTAGGTCAAGAGGGCCAGGGACCGTATGTGGGTCAGGATGGCGGTTACGATGACTATGTAGGTCATGTTGACGACGAGTGGGCCGATTACGATCGTGATGAGGACCAAGACTCTCAATTGTGGGAGGAGGTTGATTTTGAGTCATGTGGACATCTAAATACGGCGGAACAATTGTCAGTGTTACGGTCGGGCCTGAGTAAGGCTCCGACTGCGACATCAGGGGTCGAGGACCCAGCAGTAGAAGGTATTATGTCGTCGCGTTTTGAAGGTTTCAAAATGCCTCAACCGCCTAAGAAATTGGCTGACGAAACTTTAAAAGTGTCGTCGGAGACAACAAGTAGTAGCACGGTGAGTACGCCGCAGCGTGCAGCAATCCAAAAGTCACGACGTGAGTTCAAGTTGGATAGTAAACTGCATCAGGGTGCATTATTGTCTGAGTTGCAGGAGACATATAAGAAAGTGAAAAAGCCTGTCACCGCTAGAATAACGATTAGTGAAAGTATGGCGGGTGCTATCCAACATTATTATGGAGGACCGCTGGAAGGGGGCCAGAAGCACCTAAAAACTATTAGGGAGATCTCTAGGCTGTATACGGGTTTGGCTGATGTGCCACTAGCCAGAGTTCAGGTGCTCAATGAGGAGATTCGTTTCGCCGAGAGTAGGAAGGAAGGAGAGAATGCGCTCCTGACAGCTTCCAAAGGTATAGTGGGGGTGTTGACGGCTATTGCGCCCACTATGGATATTATTCTACAAAGGGGATCCGCAGATCCAGAGCTGGATGCACAAGGAGTGAACATGTTAAATGCTATTAAGCTGATAGTTGCAACTCACGCACAACTTAAGCTGGATAGGAAACTAAGCGTAAAAAAGGTAGTCCATTCCCGTTTAGGTAAGGAGTTGATCAATGATAAGCGGGATGTGTACGGGGAACTCCCTGAACCTACGGAGTTCTTGTTGGGGGACAACCTGGGCGAGCGAAATAAGCAGCTCATGAAGTCAGTGCGGGCTTCGGACAATTGCATGAACACCTATAACGCATATAGAGGAAAGCGAAGGAACCCGTTTGAACATCAAGGAAGAGGGGGCTACTTCACCCGTCAGTTCAGGGGGAATGCCAGATTCCGGGCAAGAGGTGTGAGAGGCAACTCAACCTGGGGCAACAGGGCACAACCGCCAGAAAAGAAGTTTGGCAGGTCATCCGAGGACTACGTGCCGTACGGAAACACCCAGTCCTTCCCTAGAGGGGGGCGGGGTCGCGGGACGCAGAACCGGGGTTTTCCCAAGTGAGGCACCCTGACCAGGTGGGTGGCTCAAAAGACTTGATCAAGGGTAAGGGACATTCCATATTGATTAAAGCAGGCAACATTGGTAATGCTTACATAAACTGGTCTCGTTTAACTAGTGATAAATGGATTTTAAATTGTGTAAAAGGACTTACTATACCGTTTGTAAAGACCCCTGTACAGACTAGAGAACCGTCGCCATTTAGGATGGACAGCAGTGAGAGAATAATGGTAAAATTGGAAGTAGCTACACTACTAAAAAAGGGGTCCTGGCGGAGGTGAGCCCAGTTCAGGACCAGTGGGTCTAAAATATATTTTTGAGACCTAAACCAAGTGGGAAAGTTCGCATGATCTTGGATCTGACCGAATTGAACAAATTAATTCATTATGAACACTTTAAAATGTTTAACTTAAAAACGGCTTTAGACTTATTAAATAAAAACATGTGGATGGCGAGTGCAGACCTTACGGATGCTTATTACTCCGTGAATATAAAGAAAGAACACCGGAAATACCTGAGATTCCGGCTAGATGACAGTTTACTCGAGTACCAGGTCCTGCCAAATGGGCTAGCACCGGGACCTCGCATCTTTACAAAGTTGCTTAAACCCATCTATTCAGAGATGGGAGATAGGGGTCATATCTGTTTTCCCTATCTGGACGATAGTTTTGTAATAGGAAGGTCTTATGACGAATGTTTGTCAGCCATATCGGAACTGGTGGAATTGTTTGAAAAGTTAGGATTCACAATTAACAAAGAAAAATCAGTTTTAAAACCTACACGGTGCCTAAAGTTCTTGGGGTTTGATATAAATTCAACAGATATGATAGTCTCACTTACGAAGGAGAAAGTGGAGAAGTTATCACAGGCTATAGAGCATATTCTAGGAGAAGAGTTCCCGATCATCAGGCAGGTAGCGGGACTAGTAGGCCTTATGGTAGCCTATTCGCCGGCGGTAGAATATTCGGGGGCGCACTTTAAGAAATTAGAGAGATAAAATCAAGGCACTAAAAAGAACTAAAGGAGAGTTTGATGGTACAATGTGGATCTCCAACGAGGGTAAATCAGATATTTACTGGTGGTTAAAAAATATGGGGATACCTAGGAAGATAAGAAGAGTAGAACCAAAGGTGGAATTACGTACAGACGCCTCCCTTATGGGTTGGGGGGCGCATACGGAGACTACCCAAACGGGGGGACGTTGGCACCCGGACAAACTAGCACACATAAATGTGTTAGAACTGAAAGCAATTTACTTTGGACTTAAAAGTTTATGTAGGATAGAGAATACGCATATTAGGATAAGAACTGATAATACCACAGCCTTAGCATATATAAAAAATATGGGGGGCACCAGATCAGAACATTGCTTAATAGAAGCAGTCAAGGTTTGGGTCTGGGCACAGGAAACAAAAAATTGGTTAACGATCACTCATATACCGGGGGTAGAAAATGTGTTAGCGGACCTACGCTCAAGGAAGTTTTTGGATCATTTGGAGTGGAGGTTGCATGAAGATTTATTTAAAAGCCTATGTGAAAAGTGGGGTACACCCCAGGTAGATATGTTCGCATCTAGACTAAATGCCCAGCTACCATTATATGTGAGTTGGGAACCAGAACCTGAAAACTGGCGAACAGATGCGTTCTCATTTAATTGGGGTAATAACTTCATTTATTGCTTCCCACCATTCAGCCTCATCCCCAGTGTAGTGAGGAAGCTACAGAAGGACAGGACGAGGGCGATTGTTGTCGCCCCATATTGGCCGGCGCAACCTTGGCATCCACTGCTGCAGGAAGAGTCGGTGGAACAACTGCGGTTCCCAAGGAAGGAGGGAAACCTCTCTGGGACAGGGCACCAAAATCCAGTAAAATCAGACGAGGGTTTAAACAATATAAAATTGACGGGGTACCTCTTTTAGCGAGAATGCTACAGGGGTATGAGGTCGACTATAAAACATTACAATATTTTAAATTCACATGGAGGGAGTCTACGAAGAAGAATTATCTTACCCATATTAATAAATGGGCTGTTTGGGCCTTAGGGAAAAATGTAAAGGTTTTAAACCCGAGAATCGCGGATGTATTACGATATCTACGCAACTACTTTGAGACGGGCGTAGGATACGGGGCGATAAATGCAGCTAGATGCGCACTCAGCTTAATTTTGCCCAGGTCACAGGGGAGAACGGTGGGAGAACATTATTTAATTAAATGGTTTTGCAAGAGCTGCCACGAGCAGCGACCGCCACAACCCAGGTATGACAGTTTTTGGAGTGTAAAGGTAGTCCTAGATTGGATACTTAGGCTTAAAGAAAATGTACAGTTAAGCTTAAAAGCATTGTCCTACAAACTAGTTGTGTTATTGTTATTGGTGTCCTCACAAAGAGGACAGCCAATCCTTAGTCTGGATGTAGAACGAATGAGGGTCGAAGAGGGCTCCATTGTTTTTAAAATGAAAAATTTACTTAAGCATAACCAATTGGGTCAACCGCTTGACTCGGTGAGGTTTTACAAGTATTCAGCTGATGAAAGATTATGCGTGGTTAAAACAATAAATTGCTATGTGTTAAGGACTGAGAAAGTAAGGGGAAAGAATACACAACTTTTACTTTCATACATAGGGCCCCACGGGCCTATTTCTAGAGCAACCCTGGCCCGTTGGACCATTGAGGTGCTAAGGATAGCAGGTATTGATACTACTAAATATAAGGGGCATAGTACTAGGGGGGCGTCAGCATCCTCGGCTAATGCCATGGGAGCTAATTTGAATGCGATTATGAGAAATGCGTCCTGGAGGGACAGTACTAGCTTTGCAAAGTTTTATCACAAATCAATCGAGGATCCTGGGGAGGTCCAGCGAACAATCCTGAGCAGAACAATCAGAAAAAATTAGACACTAGATAAAAGAAAAAGAGGAAAAGATACAGATTAAGTGTATAGCTACATAACTAGGTAGCAAAAGCAAGCGAGGGCTTGTACTTAAAGGTGGTGCTACTGGGTTTCGTTTAAAAAAATTTACAACAAATAAAGAGCCCCAGTTGGAATCAATGAAAAACAACCGATATATGAATAGGCGTTGTCTGTAAAGAGAGCGCCCGCAAATTGAAAATGTACGTTACGTATACAGAAAAAAGATAAGGTTACAGAATAATACCGATGCAAGAAATACAGGTGAACAGAAAGGATGGGGAAGTAAGTAGGAAGGGAAATAGAGTCGAATTGAAGGTCGGTACACACAAAACCATGCTTCAAAGGCTCTCCCCGGATACTTAACTTCCGGTATTCGGAAGATGAAGTAAGAATATATTAGTTATACTAGACTTACTTGTAAGTTGACGTATTACTAGGATTCTTACGAATCTACGAATACGAAGGTAAGGATCAGGGGCCCGCCCTCCCACTCCTATAAGTTGAAAGGTACAACCCATTAACTCGAGTATAAAGATAAAAGATCTAGGGTTGACTGGAAACTATAGGGATAGCTGGGGAGATAGGGTTCCTGATCCTAGTGTTAGGTTTTTTGCTTACCTCCAACTACGAAGACTGAGGCTACTTCCGGCCTGCGCGAGCTTGTCCTCTCCCCTGATCCTTACCTTCGTATTCGTAGATTCGTAAGAATCCTAGTAATACGTCAACTTACAAGTAAGTCTAGTATAACTAATATAATGACATCGTAGTCTAAATATGGGTGAACATTGCTTTGGTATGGAACAAGAAGTAGAATTTCTGGTTCCAGTATCAAATGGCTACTTATATCGGCACAGAGTTGGTGAAATGGGAGAGAATGCAAAAAGACAAGATGGCGATGATAGAATACTGTTGATTTCACTTTTAAGGTTATTAACATACATGTTTTTATTATATTCAAACCAAAAGTAGTCAGTTAATATTAAGATATGTGAAAAATATATTTTGCTTCTTAAATTAAGAATTTATCTGCTCATTTCATTTACCCAGCATGTAGATAATTTTCGCCAGCTTTTATATAGGGTTGTTCTTCACCCCATCTCAGGCTTCTGTGGTATGGAGTGAATCTTTTATATAGGAATTTGTCCACAGTGGATGCATATCTCCCGCGACATAACAGTTATGCTACAGTAGGACGTCGATCATTTTTAAAAGTTTATTGTATTGACACTTTTCTTTTGTTGCTATTCTGTTATTCGGACAAGCAGAAGGATTCCCGGTATCAAAGTGATTATGGTGCTGTCACATTACGATGCTTCTCGCCAATGCGCGTCGACGTATGTGATTTTTTGGCGCTAAGTCAGGAAGCGTCATGCGCGCATTAGGCACGCGTTGGTATACGTTGATCTACAGCGACGGTCGGCGGCACGCGTCAGAGGGTCGACAAAGTTTTGTGCTTGCACAAAACTTTCGACGTGCGACAACGCACGGGTGCCAACGTTATGGCGACATTAGGGGCACGTCGAGATATGTTAGACGCGCTGGAATAACGTTATGCGAACGCTAGGCGCGCACGCATGAGGCACGTTCCCACACATTGCGCCAAATTTTTATATATTTTTTCTCACGCGTCGATATACGTTACCACAACGTCGGCTGCATGCTCTGATACAACGAACGTACCAGCACTCACAGCTAAGTACCATGGCATATTATCACCCATATACTTTGCTTTACTGTTGAGGTGTGTGTGTGTGTGTGATTTATAATGTCTAAATGAATCAAAACCACTGTTGAGTTGTGTGAACTGATAGAATCCCCTATTATCACTCACCAGCTATCACTCACCAGCACACAAATAGTATTTGTATACACTGATTCTATGGCCTGTTCTCTTTTAAACTATGTTTGAGTGAACTCTGTGGCTTGTTGCAGTAAGGTGCAGTACGTCGCTTTGTAAAAAAATGATTTCAAAATTCAATGTAATACCGCCGATCGCCGTTTTACAGAGTGTCACGGCTTCCTTTATAATTGTCACAGGATGTTGGTCTGGGTATCATTAGAAAGGTCTTTCCAATGCCTTTGCAGTGACATATTTTAAGTTGGAATCTGCGGATTTAGAAATTTTTTGTGGGCTATATTTGCATGTGGTTTCACCAAGTTCCCCCATAGTAAAGTGTCCAGGAATTAAGACAAAAGAGTGAAATGAAAACCATCATAACTATTTTATTAACAATGCTATAGAGCTAAAAAAAACAACTTAAAAAAACAGGTCTATTCAACTCAGAATTTGAAGGACTTCAATTCTGTACTATTTATGGTGTTCTAGACCTGTTTTTAAAATGTTCGTGTGTGGTCCCTACAAATACTCATAACCAAAAAAATTGTTCACTAGAACACTACGACAGATAACCAGTCGTTAAAAATGGAGGGAAAGGACGACAAACAGGATAACGAAATGGAAATAACGGAGCACTGAGGTAAGCATGTGGAAATAACAGAACACGGAGATAAGCATATGGATAAGGATGAGATAGTGAGACTGGTAATCCAAACAGTCAAAGAAGAATTAGCGAAGGGGGCAAAAACAAAAAGGATATAAAAGTAAATGACGGAAACGGCACAAATGACAACGGAAATGATGGAAAAAAACAAAACAAAACCAAGGGACAACGACAATGACAATGAATATCAAAACCAACTGCAGGCACTACAGGTAGCGTACAACACGTTGCAAATAGAATGCACGTGATACAAATCTGAGTTTGAGAAGCTCAAAGAACAAAAGAACATCACAAATGAAAACAAAGGTATAAACAATGCCAGGACTGCGCCCACGGACAAAAGGAAGCCACCCACGGATACAGCCCAAACAGAGGCGACAAAAAGTGATGGGAAAAAACTCAGCATCATAATACATGGCATCCCGGAAAAAGAAGACGAAAACATGGAGAAAACTGTCACAAACATGCTAAAAGAAGCAGACTGTGACTTTGGCTGGACGGTAGTGACCAAAGCCTTCCGTGTAGGAAAGAAAATGAAAAAAAGAGGCAACACCAAAAAAAACGACAGACAACAACGAGCAGACCTCAGACAAAAATAAAGACAAAGAATCCAAAGATACAGAAACCCAAAACACTGAAAAAATCACAAGCAGACCAAGGAGCATCAAAATCCAGCTGGAAAAGGAGTCACACAAAAAAGAACTTCCAGAGAAAAAAAATGCTCCAGTCAAAAGAAAGCTACAGCAAGGTAACAATGAGGCCGGTCAGATCAGAAGCCGAAATGCTAAATGAGAAAACGGTACAACAAATGTACACACTTGCAATGGAGAACAAAAATGAAAAAATAAAGTCAATCAAAATGAAAGGATGCAATATAGAGGTAAATGGAAAAATCTATAAGCCCAACGAATTTGATGAAATAGAAATAGCAGAAATCACGCCAGAGAAGGCAGCAACTAGGGAACACACATGGGGAGTGTCTTTCCAAGGATTGGAGAACTGGAAAGAGCACCAGGGCTCCAAAACATAAGTATCACAAACTTTGATAAATTTCACTAACCAAACCCTAAATCATAAGTATAATCAGGTACAATTAATACACACTTTAATGTTCATGTCTTCCTCTATGCGCACAGGTAAAAGTAAAAGTAATGGAGGTATGCATGACTATCTATCAAAAGGGGCCATGTGTGCTGTATGCACCAGCACATACACCCCGAATCCATCAATCACTAAGCCAAAATAAAATCAAAACAAAATCAAAAACTTGCGAAATCAAGCAACCACAATCCTAAAGATATTATTTAAAGTAAAATAAATATGGTAGAAGAGATTGAATGCAAACTGGGAAGGGGCACACACTTCGCCCACCTAAACTGCCAGAGTGCATCCAATAAAATAGACATAATAAAAATTCATCTAAAAAAGATAATCTAGATGTACTAACGTTATCAGAGACATGGTTCACTGACAAACACCAAAACAACACCCTCAATATAGACGGATATAGGCTTGTACGTAATGACAGACAGCACATTAATGCAATGAACCAAACAAAGAAAGGTGGAGGGGTTGCCATTTACTGCAAAGCCACCAAAAACCTAGACACTGAAAAGCTAAAACCAACAAATCTCTCAAACGAGCACATAGAGGTACTATGGTGCCTAATAAAAAACGAAAAGCAAGCAAATGTAGCCATAGCGAGCCTCTATAGGCCACCGTCAGGTGAAATTGAAGTATTCCTTGAAGAACTAGAAAAGAGCATAAACACTGTACAAAAATCAACAAATGCAGAAATCTTTGTGCTAGGGGACTTCAATGTGAATTACAGCAGCAATGACAAAAATAAACTAATGCTGCAAACCACCATCAAGATCTTAGGCCTGCAGCAGCTCATCACTGAAAACACAAGGCTAAGCAACAATAGCTCAACAATAGACCTAATATTAACCAACTCAAACCATGCCACAAAATGGGGCACTAGAAGCTGGGGTATAAGCGACCACGAACTAGTATATGTAACCAGGAAAAAGCTCAAAAGCACAAATCACTATGAATACAAAATGGGCAGGTCCCTAAAAAACTACTCAGAAGATACATTAAAAAATCATCTGCACCAAAACATAAACAACATCACACAAAACAGAGATGATGTTGATATCTATTGGGACAACATCATCACAGAAATAGTGTCCCATGAAGAAAATAAAAGTACAAAAAAACCAAGACCCTTGGGTAGACAAAGACCTGCTAACACTCATCACAACCAAAAGTAAACTGGGTGATAAAGCAAAACGCACAGAAACAATAGAAGACAAACTGGCCTACCACATCGCCAGAAACAACTCTCTCAAAGCTGTGAGAACAGCAAAAAAGAAATACATAATAAAGCAGGACAAAGACTGGGGAAGCAACACAAACAAATTCTGGAAAAATGTAAACCTATTATTCCCAAAAAATAACAAAGAAGAGCATACAAACTTCCAAGATAACGAAGGGGCAATGCTCACAGACAAAGATGCAGCAAACAAACTGAACAGACACTTTGCCACAATAGGGCAACAAAATACTACTGGAAAAGCTAAAAACCATGGGCATAAAATCCAACACTATGGATTGGATAAGATGCTACCTGAACAACAGGCAACAGAAAACAAAAATAAACAATACACTATCAGACAACCAACCTGTCACATGTGGTGTACCCCAAGGATCAGTGTTAGGGCCACTACTCTTTATAATCTATATAAACGACCTTGAAAAATGGTTGCAAACTGAATGCCTCCAACTATATGCAGATGACACAGTCATATACGCAAATGGCACCACAGAAGAGGAGGTAATAACTAAACTAAATAAACTCCTACTAAAACTAGATGAGTGGTGTGAGTCCAACAAGATAATCATCAACACAAGCAAATAAAAAACAGTACTCTTCTCGCATAAACAAATGCCAGAAAGAAAACTACACTGTAAGTTAGGAAACCTAACACTAGAAAATGTAGACCATTACAAATACCTAGGCCTTGAGTTGGACAGCCAACTAAACTACAACCTATGTATAAATAAAATTATACAAAAAGTAAACCACAAACTGTGGCTATTTGTAAAGCTAAGAGACTACATGACACAAGAAATGTCAATAAAAATCTTCAAGGGCATGGTGCTCCCCTATTTTGACTATGGAGATATAAACTACATGGGTGCGAGAAAAGAACTACTAAAAAAACTGCAAACACTGCAGAACAGAGCCCTAAAAATCTGTCTAAGAGGAGACAAGCTGCACCCAACCTATGACATACACAAAAGAACCAAAGTGAAACTACTAGAAAATAGGAGAATAATTCATTTGAAAACACTAGTGAAGTGGGCGAGACTACTCGCCTTGTGGCATTCACGGGCGTGCGCCGATTAACCCGTATTTGGAAATACGGGCTACTCGCCATGGCAGACCGCGAATGCCAAACATTTACGGGGCACCGGGTTTCCGGCCGTAAAGCGTTGCCAGGAGACGCAAACTGCGACTCGCCTGGCAACGATGGAAGGTCGGGCGTTCAGACCCAGACCGATCAGACGTATTTAATGACGCTCTGATGTTTTAGCCGAGTTTTAGGCCTATATTATCGAAATTCTAAACTTGTTTGAAATTAAACATTAGGGGAAGGGTTTGCATGATATTTCTACGACATATGCAGCGAATCATGTTAGTTTTGGTTAAGAATAAAAAGCTGTGAGCTCTTGGAAAAGTAAATTGGAACGTTCCTTGCATTCTTTACTATCCTCCAGATTTTTATGGAGTAAACCGCTATGGTCGAACTTAACATTGGATTCCTTTATATATAATTAAGGGCCTTAAGCCTAACTAGGCCTTATGCAGCTACTTAGCCCATCTGCGGGGAGATTATAACAGACATATGAACAGAATTAACGTATAGATCTTTTGGCTAAAATAAGACAGTAACTTAGGCTGATTATCAGTGACAGTGGTAGTGACACTAGCGCATCTGCTTAGTTTTGGATCAATTTAAACATATTAAATACACAATAAGGCGAGTAGACCAGCCAGTTAGTTGAAATAACTAAGTAATTGCTTTAGGCCGATAAATGCGAGAGGGGGGCAAACCTCTGTATTTAGACGATACTCTGGCTGGCCGACTTTAGCCCAGGAAGGACACCGACGGACACGGACTACCTGCAGACGGGACGAGGGGCAGCGGCGGCCCGCGGCCGGCCCAGGAAATTCACATGGAAATAATTATATAAATTAACACGAAGGCTCGCCTTAAGTTGGGGCGGCTTAGCCCGACGGTTAAACTAGCATATAGCTATAGTCAAAACATTAAACTTCTAACAAAACCACAAAGGGCTACTAGAGCAAATAATGCGCCACTACTAAAGCAGACCAGAAGCCAAATAAAAGCTCATGAGAGAAGCACGCTGGAAATGGCTGCCAAGGTGTGGAATGCCCAAATGGTAAAGGAACGACAAATTCCTGACCTAAAAACTTACAAAAAATATCTGTGCAAAATAAGGCTAGGAAACCCCCAGTAAGCTGCACTGCAAAGGGGCATGTGATATGTCACGGCCCACCAGCGGGATGCCCAATGGAAGGTAACCATGCCAAAAGTAGCCAGATAACACACCACACAGCTACGTACAAGCCTATGATATGTAAATAGGAGTAGGCTAGTCTAGTAATAAGAGTAGAAAAATAAATACATATATACCAAGAAAATAAAAAAAAACTAACATAGGCTACTAACCATACCAACCAATTATCTATCTGCTACTGAAATGCATGCAATCAAATACCTTATCAGCAGCCACTGTGTGGTAAGATAACACCAACACTACAACTGGCCAGCATTGAAAACAAGCCTGGGTACCCGGGCTTATATGCTATGGACAGTTTGCCGAAAAGTTTGACGTGTCTCGACGATTAAAAGTGATTTTGTGCGTTGGCGACGCGCCGGCGAGATACGTCGTAGTGTGACAGGGCCATAACACGTGTATCCTACTACAAAGTAACGCGTATGAAAATCAGGCGCGTAGCCAGGTTCTAAAGTTATGATTTACAACCATAAAAAGGGGCCGTGACGCATACCAAATACTTTTTTTAATTTTGTATTTAAATACAGTTTTAATGGAAATAGATAATTGTTATTTTGTATTTAAAATCAAAACACAAAGAATATGCACCTTTTATCACACAAGGGGACACAAGTTTAAAAGAGTGGTTTTTTTTTACTGTTGAAAAGGAACCACTTTTGAAGAATATGCTCAGAGGGGAGTTGTTACTCCCCTGCCCTGCCCTCCCCCCTCCAGCTACGCCACTGATGATAATGGGTGATGAAGCTATAGTTGCTCACTTTGTAGCGGGGTTCGAGCCCGACTCTGTCGATGCGTGAGAAGACGCTGTACAAACGCCGCATCACCAAGGAGCACAACTCCAACTTTCACGCAGGCTATGTTCACATCAACGAGGAATACCTTCACAAGACAGGGATCCGCGGCCGAAAGCGCTACTTCATCTACGCAATCTTGATCCTCATGGGACTCATAGCAGTTGTCAACATCTTCGTAAGTTTTTATTATAGACATTTTGAAAATTTGCATGGCATCGCATCCATATAGTCCCAATACTGGAAGTAAGAAGAAAATAATTTGAAAACAGAGAAAATAATTTGAAAACCGCTCGGAGCTCTCATTAAAATTGTTTGTGTGTGTGTGTATAAGTGTGTAGGTAAGTGCCCATGTGAATTTCAAAGGACACTAGAACACTAAATTAATTATATCTATAGTGCCTGTCACACTATGCCGGATTGAGCAACGGATAGAATTGTAGTCCGGTGGTGATAAGTATCAAAATGTATTCAAATGTGTCAAAGTGTTGCGACATCGGGTCTATGAACGGACATCAAACAGACATGAGCGGATAGCCAACAGACGAAACGAAATCAGATCGGCCAAGAACCATAGATGTCAGTCCGGGGGCATCCGTTCCTAGTTTTGTGCATGTTCAAAACTTGTACGGACACAAACCGGACATTGTTTGTTTTCTGTCCGTTTCCCCCAATCCGGTGAGGTGTGACAGGGCCTTAAAGCATCGAGTTCCTGTACTGGAGGTCATGAGTATAACTCCCAACCACACCATTGACCAGCAGGGGGTTAATACATGCTTGGCATTGCGAGGATAGGGAAGGACTGGTTGGCTTAGTTTCTCGATAGTGTGATATCATTATCAGATTTACCTGGCGCATGGTATCTCAGTGGAGTACCACTATAGATATATGAGCAGCGCACACTGCCACAAGGCGGTGCCCATTCTGATATTCGTATCCGTGACTGATAGTGATATGTTATTTGTTTGTATCAGGATGTTTATGAGACCTTATATTCCCAGTTGGTCATCCATCCAAGTTCTGATGAGACTTAAAGTTAACGTCGGTGATCGGATGAGAAGTGATTTTCTTAGTGTTGGCCGAACAAAACAATAACCAAAACAATCAGTCAATAAACATGAGAGATTTCTAGAGATGTTAAGTTGGGTTCGAACCCATGTCGAGTAAAACCAATGACTTATAAATGTATACTTGTCGCTTCCTAGCCAGGCGCTTGGCATCATTAGGACAGGACAGGGCAAGGACTGGATGGCTCAGTGTCAGGATAATGTGACTGAGTGGGATATTAGGTATTGGTGCTGGTGGCCTGGTCTCCCAATGGGACTGCACTATGAAGTCGCCATGAGTGTGCACTGTCACAAGTCGGTACCTGTCCTGATATGACCTTATATGTTGCACGGACGTAAAATCCCAACAACCAATCTTGTGCTTGTTTCAGATAACGTGGGTCATTATGGGGTCGCTACGCATCAGTAAGGATGGCATGGAGACGCTGGAGTTTGTGCCCAGCGCCCGCCTGCTGCGTTTCCTGGGACGCAGTGACATGGGCGACGTGGTCCTCATAGAGGACACACTTTTCAGCCTCCCCGAGCGGGAGATGGAAGTGTCAGGCATAAACGACAACCCGGTAATCAGGCTAATGATATTGTTCTAACACACCTTCTTTTTTTTAAATAACAAAAAACAAAAACCAGACGGGATGGCCGAATTAGATGGCATTATTAGGATAGGGCAAGGACTGGTTGGCTCAGTGTCAGGATAATGTGACTGAGTGGGATATTAGGTCATGGTGCTGGCGACCTGGTATCCCAGTGGGGCAACACTATAAAGTGGCGATGTGTGCGCACTGTCACAACTCGATACCCGTCCTGATATGACATTAGATGTTCCCAGAAAATAAAAAAACAACCATCTTTAAACAAACAACAAAATAAAACATTTTAATTAACTCGCAATGAGGTTCAGCGGCCCAATACACGATTTCAGTGACTAGTACGACACCTGGTGATAGGCAACGACACTCGTGTTGTAGGTCAAAGGTGTGTCACTGTGTTGTTTTACACTGACGATCGAGCTTTTCAATCAATCAATCAATAGGATACAGCTATAGTTATAAAAAATGATTCAAAAAAGGTAAGTTTGTTTTCTCTACAAATCCACATTTCTGCTGAAAAGACTCAGTTGCTCAATATGAAGCCAGTGTTAACAGCGCTTCAATTGCCTCCACAGATGCTGTGACCCACAAGTCCAGTCTGGATTACGCTCTGCGTATGCATTGCAGAAATATTGTATTGATCTGTCCAATGATTTATACATGCATGTTGAGACAATGGCTTGAAAGTTGTTATACTCTATGCGATTTCTGTTTCTCATGTATATGGCCTTTGCTGCCGACATGGTATAAAATCACCATCAATCGGTCTCTCTCTTTACTTTTTGTTCATCTTTTTATTCATGCTGAATAGGTATACCTCTCGTGATAGCACATAGAGGTAGTATTCCTTCTTTCTGTTTCTCTCCATGTATATGGCCTTTTCTGTCGAGATGGTATAAAATCACCATCAATTGATCTTTCTGTTTGTTTTTTTGTTCATCTTTTATTTCTGCTGAATATTTTTAGTGTCGACATCTTCTGACCTTTGCATAAATTTTACAGAAAAATGTTTCCCAAATATAACGATATAATGGGGATGCATATCATTACAATAGCATTTTCAACTGCTAATACATATTTAATTTCTTTTTGCATTCATTGATTAAACATGAGAAACTCATATTGCAGACAATTAGTATTCCCCATTAGGGCTACACTGCTCGTTTCCCTATCCTAGTAATGTCAAGTCCCAGGCAAGGTTGAAGCAAATACCCTATAACACTAAAGCCTTGTTCACACGGGCGATGTAAATCGATTCGTAGAAAGCGACTTGTATAGTTCGCATCACATTTCTCGTGTGAACGCACGTCTGAGGCGGATACTGTAAACCACCTAGCGAGGTAGTTTACGTGAATCGATTTCTATGATGCGGATTATTTTTGGCCGTGTGAATGCACTGATGCGGATTAAGGACATGACACGCATGCGCAGTCGACACCTTAGTTTGTTGACTTTCCGGTCGATCAAAAGCGCATATTATATAATTTGGTCTATGAACCTGCTAGAGGTGCACAGATATTTTTTTTATCATTTATTTTTAGGGTTTCACTGCCCAGCAGAAGTTTTGACCGTTCCAAACCAATACGATTCAGTCATTACATATCTAGGTCGAACCCACACTCTCTGGTGCCAGCATTGTCGAACCCAAAATGGCGCTGGTTAGCCTGGACTTGCTCATGTGCAGATTTCGATTTCCGGCCCAAGTACTGCCTGTGTGAACGGGCCGCTAATTCGACTCACCTGATTCGATTTGTGTGATTCGCATCACATTTTGTCCGTGTGAACACGGCTTATGACAGCTCACTCCCTATCTCTCCCATGGTAATGTAAATTTTGCAGTGCCACCTTGTGGTGGGTTTGATCAGCCCGGCTGCTGGTTGGTGTTTCACATGTAAATACATACAATTATATTATACATGATATAGGTAAGTATGAATACACATCAATATGAAATTGCTATGAACAAATACACATCATCATCAGCATCATCACACATCTTTCACATTCATATATATACATTCATACATATAATATAGCAACTGTGTAATCAAGAGAACAGCCAGCGCACCAGGTGGTGGGTTTGGTCATTTTGATTACACAATACAGGCTGAGTGAGCCGTCTTAAGCCCCGTTCACACTGGCGAGTTAAAACGCTTCATCTAAATCGACTTGCCTAGTTCGACTCACATTCGGCGTGTGGATGCTACGCTGAAGCGATTTAGGGCTGAATCGATTCATCTAGATCGCTTCATCTATACCACCTCGCGTGGTAGTATAGATGAAGTGATTTAGCTTAAATCGCCCCAACTGGCTTGTGTGGACGGTAGCGGTTTACTTGAAGCGGATTAAGCACGTCACACTATATAATATATTTTGGTCTATTAACCGGCTAGAGGTGCACAGATATTTTTGTCAGCATTTATTTTTAGGGTTTCACTGCCCAGCAGAAGTTTTGACCGTCCCAAAACAATACGATTCAGTTAATACATATCTAGGTCGAACGCACACTCTCTCGTGCCGACGTCGACTAAGCGAAACTGGCGCTGGTTAGTCTGGACTTGCTCATGCGCAGATATCGATTTCCGCCTTAAACCCCTCCGTGTGTGGACACGACACTAGGTCGATTCATATAAATCGACTTGTCTAAGTCGACATAAACTTTGCCCGTGTTAACAGGGCTTTAGTATTGTACGGTCTTTGGTTGAAGGTAGTGACAAGTGTCAATTTTGTAAGTCTTCGGTTTGACTCGGCAAAGATCTATTCCATGACATTCCACACAGGAAGTGAGTAGCCTACTCATCTGAAGGTTTCTTGTGTTTTAGGTTCACATGAAAGGCTCGAGGCAGAACACAACGCTGACTGTGAACACACACAGTACATCGTTTACCAACACTCAGCAGTTTGTCGTCAGGGACCCGGAGTCGGGTCGCCTCGTTTTCACAACAGAATATGCACAGCTGAGGTTCCCTGAGGAAACGCAGAGCATCAAGACAGACCAAATTACCGCCAGTAGGGTAAGTTTGTTTGTTTGTTTGTTTGTTGTTTTACGTCCTAGCAACATCTAAGGTCATATCAGGACGAGTACCGACTTGGAAACCAGGCCGCCGGCACCATGACCTGATATCCCACTCAGTCACATTATCCTGACACTGAGCACACCAGTCCTTGCCCTGTCCTAATAATGCCGAGCGCCAAGCTAGGAAGCGACAAGTATCAATTTTTAAGTCATTGTTTGACTCGACCAGGGTTCGAACCCACTACCCTTCGATCTACCAGCAGCCAGTAGGGTAAGACTCTTATAGATCTGTTTACGGTGGCTTTTTCATAGTTGGTGGTTGGTGGAGTTTTAGGTCCTGGTAACATCAGGATGGGTACTGACTTGTGACAGTGTGCACACATGGCAACTTTATAGTGCTGCCCCACTGAGAAATCAGGCTGCCAGCACCATGACCCGATATCCCTCTCAGTCATATTATCATGACACTGAGCTAACCAGTCCTTGTCCTATCCTATTAATGCCGAGCGCCAGGCTAGGAAGCGATAAGTCCCAATTTTATAAGTCATTGGTTGGACTCGACCGGAAACCAATCTCCCGACCTTCCGCACCCGATTCCCGCGCTCTACCGATTCGACCCCGTATGGTGAATGAATCTTTTAATATTTTCTTTACCAGGTTAATAAAAATGTATGCTTGTCGCGACCTAGCCTGGCACTCAGCATTACTAGGATATGGCAAAGAGCAGTGGAATGAAGAAGACCAATTGTCTATGATTGAAATTTCCCCTGCTTAAAGTCACCGGTTATACCTCACCCAGATACAAACGAATCCAGCATCAAAAGCTCTCCAAAGATACCTTTGCTTAGTTTGTTCAGTTTATGCCACTGAAAATGTTGGAAGAGAGTTGAGGTCTGTGATGGTTGAATGACATCATAGGTGGGATTCCCTCATCACATGACCTAGAGGGGTTCCCCACATACAGGGGAAGCCATGGCAACCACCAAGATGGCAGCCACAGAAAGCTCTCAATTCAACTTTTAAAGTCTATTAATCTACATGATTTAATCAATTATTCACACAAAAATTAGCTGGTTATGATAAATAAACATTTGAACTTTATATTTATTATTTTAGATTGCAATTTCTAACATTTATTTCTTTATTTTTTAAGTGTATATGGTTGTCTAAAAGTGTCAGTGCTCCTGGACTAAATAAAACACAACAGAAGCAAACAATGTCAGCACTCTCCCCCCACATATGTAGTTGCATAAACTGAAAACAGGCAAACGAATGTGTGGAGAGCATTTGTCGGAGTATGGGTCGTCTCTCAGCGACCTATAGCTGGTCCCTTTAATCAACCGGATCAGACAAAAATATGACATGCAAAAGCATATTAATGTGACAATAATTGACACTAACCTTTTGCATGAATAGCCTTTGCTGCACTCGCCGTGAATATGGCCTATGCTGCCGATACGGCGTAAAGCAACCACCAATCAATCAATCAACCTTTGCTGCTGACACAGCGTTAAATTATAATGAATTAACCAAGTAAATTGTATAGCGCCTTCGAGTGGCTCCTTCTATTTAATGCAAGAAATTTCACTCACTATACAGCCAGATTAATTGACAAAGATCTAGCATTTCAGTAATAGTACTACTAAAATGTAGGTATCAATTGATAGGTTGCAAGCATTTAGTTTGGGGCCGGAGTGCTTTCCTCAATATCAGGATAATATGACTGAGTAGGATATCGTGTTGTGGTGGCAGTGGCCTGATATCCCAGTGGGACAGCACTATAACGTCACCATGGGTGCACATCATCACATCTCGGTACCTATCCTGATATGAGCTTAAATGTTGCTAGGATGTAAAGCAGGGTAGGACAGTAACTTTTTTTCCCACTTGCTGAATTGGGCAATACACGATTTCCGCGACACATGCGCAGAGTGTAATCCAGACTGGACTTGTGGGTCACAGAGTCTGTGGAAAGGCAATTGAGGCTATGTTAACACTGGCTTCATATTGAGCAACTGACAGTCTTTTTGGCACAAATGTGGATTTATAGAGAAAACATACGTACCATTTTTTAATCATTTTTGATAATTATAACTGTATCCTATTGATTGATTAATTGATTGATTGAAAAGCCCGATCGTCAGTGTAAAACAACATAGTGACACACCGTCGACCCACAACACGAGTGACGTTGCCTATCACCAGGTGTCGTACTAGTCGCGGAAATCATGTATTGACTGAATGTTCTCCTTGCCCGAGTGGCAAAACTACTTGCCCAATCCCAAGTCAGGCAATTGAAACTGAAATTTGCTACTGTAGATCAGACAAAAATAATGACGTACCTATTGATACGAAGCGAAGGAGGAGGATAAGGCAGGGGTGGAAAAATAAAAGAACTTTATTTAATTAAGGAAGATCAGTGCAGCAGAAGAAAATAATGTACATCAAGGCAATAATGAACATCAATAAGGCAATGAAGAGATCAATAAGGTAGAAGCAATACAATATCAGTGGATCAGTAAATAAAGTTCATATGGGAATAATGATAAAGTCAAGGGGGTGAGGGGGCCCCGAAGAGCCCTCCACCCTAGGAAAGGGAGAGTTTAAAGTAAGGGTGGGTGGAGAAAAATGGAGGTGAGGCAGCAGGAGGGGTCTGGAAGCGAATGGCTGGGAGGAGCAGGACGGCCGGGTTATAAGTCCGGGACAGGGGGGTTATGTAACTCAACGGTCGTTGGTGAACCGGAGGAAGGAGGGGGGAGCACTTCTCCTCCGCCGCAAATCAAACGCAATGCAAGCATTACGACCGATACGCAGCGAAGGAGGAGGATAAGGCAGGGGTGGAAAAATAAAAGCACTTTATTCAATTAAGGAAGATCAGTGCAGCAGAGGAGTTTAATGTACATCAAGGCAATAATGAACATCAATAAGGCAATGAAGAGATCAATAAGGTAGAAGCAATACAATATCAGTGGATCAGTAAATAAAGTTCATATGGGAATAATGATAAAGTCAAGGTGGGTGAGGGGGCCCTGAAGAGCCCTCCACCAAAACAGAGGAGAGGGCTCGAGGGGCGCCCGAGGAAGCAAGGCGGGGGATGTAGGCATGGACCTCCCCTGAGATCCAGGTGCCCTGGGCCATGATGTCCTCGAGGGGGGGACCCCAGCGGTGAGGCGGGGCGGGCCACGTGTCCGGAGGCAGTGATGAACGTGGGCGAGCCCGAGGCGGGCGAGCCTGAGGCGGGCGACCTCGGTCCGGGCGACATCAGCCCAGTGCCCGGGGAGGTGGGCGCGGCTGAGGGTGTCGGCGAGGACGAGGTCGACCCCGTGCTTGTGGGGGATGGCGAGGGTAAAGCAGCCCTCGGCCGCCATCAACCAGAGCTCACGCGCGCAGGTCCCGAGGGTGGGGTCCCGGGCTCACCCGGAGTCGAGGGAGGCAGCGGAGGCCATGTTGTCGGTGTTCACGATGATGGTGGCCCCCGCGACGTCATCGGTCGGGAGGGTGCGGAGGGCCATGACGAGGTTCACCGCCTCGAGCTCGTGGATACTCGGGAAGCGGGCGCGGAAGGTGGTGGAATACCCTCAGGCGAAGCAGCGGGTAACGGAGAAGGCCCCCCCCACCGGTGAGGCAGGAATCGCACCCGATGACGATCCTGCGGATCTCAGGGTCGTGGAGGAGGTGGAGCCCATTGGAGGCACGTCCGTATGCCGCGAACCACCTGAGATCCCGGAGGGCCTCCTCCCCGAGGGTGATGGAGGCGAAGCCGAAGCCGAAGCAGCTGCGCAGCACCGCGAGGAGGCGAGCCATGAACTTTCTTGCGGGCAGGATGCAGCTGCCGACGTGGTTGAGGCGGCTGAGGATGCTCTGGAGCTCCCGGCGCCCGAGGGTCGGGCGTACGATCTGAGCCTCGCAGTCGGCCACGAGTTCGTTGACTTTGTCGGGTGCGATGCGGATTGTCATCGCCTCACTGTCGATGGCGAAGCCGAGCCAGGTGAGGCGAACCGCAGGAGGGTGGCACTTCTCCGAGGCGTCCTCCAGGCCGAGGGCGCCGACGAGGGCGATCAAGCCGTCGAAGGCCTGGCGGGCCCTCAGGTAGGTGAGCTCGCACCCGACAAAGTCACCCACGTACACAAGGGCGTGGAAACCCTCGCGGCGGAGGACCCAGGCGACAGCGGAGGTGACCTGGACACACGCCGCCCCCAAGGAGCGGAATCCAAAGGGGAGGTCGAGTTCAACATAGGTCACCCCGTCGATGGTTATCCCATAGAGGTGGCAGAAGAGGGGGTCGGCGCGGAGCTGGCGGTAGGCCCTGGAGATGTCCAGGGAAGCCAAACTCCAGGAGGTCGACCAGGTCTTGGTCATGGTACTCCTGGAGGCGGCTGCGCCATGCAGGGATGTGGAGGCCTGAGAGGAGGGGGATGTGGGCGGCCAAAAAGGTAGGTAGGCCCACGGTGTGGAGGGCGTCGTAGGCCCAGGAGAAGGCTGGGTAGCACGCCCAGGCGGTGCCGGGGAGGTGAGGCCATATGGAGAGGAGGGTGGGGCGGTAGTCGTGGGGGTTGGCCGAATGAGGGGAGGGTAACCTCGGAACATCAGGATTGACTACATCGGTGACGGGCTCGCCCAAGTCGCCGATGGGGAGGAGGGGACGGCGTCGGTTCTCGCGGGGGGGAGGTGTGTGTGGCGGGCGAGCGGGGGAGGAGCCGCGGTCATCTTCGGGAGAGGAGAGAGAGGGGCTGGGCGAACTCATCCGCGGTGGTGGGGGCGGGAAAGACCGGATGCTTTGTGGGGGGGGGGGGGGGCGTCAAAGTCGGGGAGGTGGTGGATGTAGGCGGTATCACCGGAGGCAGGGCCGCGGGGCGGGGCGGCGTTGGTCTGGCCGCCGGCAATGATGTGAGGAGGGGAGGCGGTGGAGATGTGAGGGGTGTGGACGGGGGCGTTACGTAACCGGTCGCCGCCTGCATGGCGGGGAGGGGAGATGAGAGGAGGGAGGTCAGCGCCGGCCGTCTCGTGGGGGTTACGTAAGCCAGGGATGTGGCCGAAGGAGCGGCCGCCGCCCCGGGGGGTTGCTTCCGGTATCATCGGGGGGACTTCCGGTGCTCAGCGGGCGACGTCGGGGGTGGCAGGGGTGATGGCTGTGGCGGGTTGACGGTTGACGTCAGGTGTGACGTAATCAGGGGAGCGGCGGTTGTGGTGGCTGCGGGTGGTTGGGGTATGTGAGGGGCCCCTCGGGGGGCCGCGGCTGCCAAGAGCTGGTGAGGGCCCCCCGCCAGGGGCGGGGAGCAGCCCGGGGGAGGGTTTTCCTGAGCGCGGGCCGCCCGGCCCGGGGGAGCGTGTCGCCACCGCCGGACTAAAAATCCAGCGAGGTGATCGTGGGGGCGGTGGAGGCGTGCTCCCGACCCCGCTTCGTGAAGCAGACCACCTCACTGTGCACTTTTAAGACGTGTTGCACGTTGGCTCAATATGCACATGCGTGGTGCCTCCTGGCACCCTGCTCGCCATGCACCTCGCCAGCGGGGGCGAGGTCGCATGAGGCGGGGACAGGGCATGCCATATGCCTCGCGGGTGCGGGGGTCGGCCTGGGAGGAGCGGGGCTGGGCGGTGGCCGTGGGGCGGGCGGAGACTCGGGAGGTGGCGGGGGCAGTCGCGGGGGCGGTGATGACATCCAGCCAGACTGCTTTAATGGCTATAGGATCGTGCCACCCATCTGGGAGCCTCCCGTCGGCGATCCAGGCGAACACCGTCTCGGAGTATCTCCGGACGGTAGGCCAGGGATGGGTGAAACAATCGCACTGTACTGTGAGGTTGTGGTGGAGGAGGCCTGGCAGGGAATCCGAGGGGAAGGCGGGATGCGACTCAAGCATCCGGAGGGTGAGGTTGTATTCCTCCATGGAGGCCTCTCCCCTCTTCACCGCCTTACCCTCGGGACCCCTCTCGATGAGGTCGTGGGGAAAGATGTAACCAGAGGGTATACCTTTCTGGCGTCGCGTGTTCTGTGCCTGCTGATCTCTCGGACCGCCTCGGCGACGGAGGTGGGGGTGTGATCTGCGGCGCCTCGAAGGGCTGTGGGAAGGCGAGTCGCGGAGGCGGCCTGCTGGGTCGCCTTGTCGGGCGTAGCGTCTGTACAGGGGGTGGAGTTCCTGGTGGGTCGCAGGGGGCGTGGCGAGGTGACGGTGCATCGCGGGGGCGGCGGTCCCGGAAGCCAGGGCCAGCTCCTGGACTATGTCTGCCAGTCGCTCCAGGGCCGACTGGGGCTGGCACTGGTGGCGGGGCGACGGCCATCGCCTCGACCAGGGTGGTGAGGCGTTCCAGGGCGAGGGCATTGGCGTCCATCCTAGCGTCCACGGCGGAGGCCCAGGAGGTAGCCTGGGACTGGAGGCTAGAGGTAAATGAGGTCGCGGAGGCGGCGTGCGTGGAGGCGGCGTGCGTGCTGTAGAGGCGGCGTGCGTGGAGGCGAGGAGTAGCCAAAGTAGAAAAATGGAGGTGAGGCAGCAGGGGGGGTCTGGAGGCGAATGGCTGGGATGAGCAGGACGGCTGGGTTATAAGGCCGGGGCAGGGGGGGAGGGTTATGTAACTCAACGGTCGTTGGTGAACTGGAGGAAGGAGAGGGGGTGGCGGCACGTCCACATCGTTTTGACAACAACAACAAAAAATTAAAAAATAAATTAGGAGGACACATCGTTAAAGGTCTAGCTAATGAAGGCTCATATGTGGGACATGAATACACATGTCTATGAATACGGGTTATTTGTGGCAGGGAAAGTTTGGTTTATTTAAAGGGAAATGGTACAAGTGGTCGGGAAAAGAAACAAACTCGGAATAGTTCTAATTTGTGCCACAGGGTGGTCCATGCTTAGTACTGAACTTGTCCACTTGGTGGTGTAGAGTGACCAAGATTGGTCATGTGACACACTCTTGTTGTGAAGATGGCTGGGTGAGTGGAGAGAAGGGAGAGTAAAACAGGTATTTTCAATTTTCTTTAGAGTAGTTCAAACAGGATTTTATATTTGCTTTGATGTAAAATATATCAGTACAAGTACATCGCATACTTCAATCAGAAACACATAGAAGGAAAATGTTTTTTTGTTGTTGAATGTAAAAAGGTTTTGGACTCTATGGGGTTTGAACCCACAACACCAAGCAACTTCAGATTACAAGTTTGACACCTTAACCACTAGACGACAGAGGCCACATGTAGCTGGTTGTCTCAGTTCCGGCTATTTGTGTATAGGACATCATATATACAAGGTGTATGTATTTATGTATGTATGTATCCCTTGTATGTATCATATATATATACTTTTTTTTTTTTTTTTTTTTTTTTTTCTTTTTTTTTTTTGTGACAAGTTTTTTATTCTGCCCATAACGTATAAGCTCCCGTGAGGGTGCTTGTTTTCAACGCTGGACAGCTGTGGTACTAGATTGGTCTGGTCCCGCACTCAGGAGTCTTTACCTGATCTTTCTCGGGCCAACCTTTGCGGTTTTGGGTGTTAGTAGTTTCTATATTAGTTTTTTTTTAATTTTCAAGTTTTTTTCCTAACCTGTATATGATAACTTAGCCTACTATGTACATCTACGCAGATGACATACAGGCCTGTGGGAGAGGATCCCATCCCATTGTGGTTTGTTACAGCATCCTTTCACCCATGCCCTGTCCTTAGATAGTACACCAGTGTGCCAGAACTCCCCTGAACCCTTCAGGACTGCGACTAGGTGGGATGGCTGTGTTGTATGGTTAGCCATTTTGTATTTCAGGGTGATTCGGATGCATGACCGTGGCCTGCCTGGTTCTGCTTTGGTTTGTGCCAATACACATACACAGACGGACTGCGCCCTATGGTGATAGTCATTTCGAATTCCTTAGTACTTAGTAGGGCTAGTTTCCGTATTTGTGATATCTACCATCTTTTCTGGCCGGTCTTTTGCTTTTTGTGCCAGAACACAGCAAGCAGTGACTGCACCCAAGATCAGGTGAGATATTGTTTCTTCAGTAGGTGGTTGTGTATTATGTTTTCTTTAAGGACCTTTTATAGTGGTCCATGCTTTTGAATGCCCGTTGTTGTGTGGGTTGATTATTCCAGGCATGTGCCGCCATGGCAAATACACTTCTCTCATAAATTTTGGTGTTACTTATTGCTGTCAGTAGCACTGGGGCTGCCATTTGCCTGGTGTCCCTACGGGGGGTTGCTGTGCAGCCTGGTTTTGTGGTGTAATGGTGCGCCAGTATTTTGAGGTGCGTTTCCCTTCTACTTGTTAGTAGTGTTGCATTGCATTTTTTGTGTAATTCGATTGTGGGATATCTTTTGTTCACCTGAAGGCATACTTTGAGGGCTCTATTTTGAAGCACCTGTAGTTTGTTTAATAGTTTAGTATTTCCTCCCATGTATACTACATCGCCATAGTCAAAGTAGGGGAGGATCATGCCTTTATATATTTTAATTGCCATGCTTTCAGTCATGTAGTATCTCAGTTTAGCCAGTAGCCATATTTTATGGTTTACTTTTTTGAGAGTATTTGTTATGCAGAGGTCATAATTTAGGTGTCTGTCTAGATCCACTCCCAGATATCGGTAGTTGTCTACTTGTTCTAGTTCGGTGTTTCCCAGAAGACACTTTATTTTCTCATTACTTGTTAGCCTGGTACCAAATAGTACTGTTTTTGACTTGCTGTTGTTTATGGTTATCCCATTTAGTTGGCACCACTCGATTAGTTTTGTTAGTGTTAGATTCAGTTTCATTTCTATTTCTTCGGTTGTTTTGCCTGCAGCATATACCACGGTGTCATCTGCATATAGTTGGATGTTTTCAATTTCTAGCCAGTTGTTTAGATCGTTAATATATATGAGGAAGAGAACTGGCCCCAGGACT
Organism: Branchipolynoe longqiensis; assembly: GCA_030323885.1. NCBI lineage: Eukaryota > Metazoa > Annelida > Polychaeta > Phyllodocida > Polynoidae > Branchipolynoe > Branchipolynoe longqiensis. Next base: position 1,085,007 of record CM059191.1, on the reverse strand, counting down.
GACCCTTGGGGTACTCCGCAAGTTATCTTTTCCTCATTGGATATGGATCCATTTACTGTGGTGCATTGCTTTCTGTTTTCTAGATAGCTCGCTAGCCATTTTCCTGTTACTCCCATTATTCCAGTTTGGGTTAGTTTGCTCCTTAGGATAGGGTGGTCCACCGTGTCAAACGCTTTGCTGAAGTCTATGAACGCTGCACCCACTAGGTTCTTTTTATTGATACTGTTTGCAATATCAGTTATTAAGTTAGCAATTGTTTTTATTGTCGAGTGGTATTCTCTGAAACCGCCCTGTTTACTGTTTAATATTTTGTGTTCGTTTAGGTGGTCCATAATATGTCTATGCATTATTTTTTCCATTAGTTTACCAGGCAGTGGGAGTATGGAGATCGGTCTATAGTTTCCCAGTACCTGTTTATCCCCTCCTTTGTGGAGCGGTGTTACTTTGGCTAGTTTCCAGCAGTCCACATAAGTACCTTCTGTGAACGATTTGTTGTATAGCTCACATATAACATCTGGGATGCATCCGAATGCATCTTTCAATACTATACTCAAGGTATTTTCAATGCCCGAAGGCTTGTTGCAATCAATTGATTTTATGAGCTCACTTATCTCTTTTATTGTGGTTGTGCAATCTCCAATGTCTGTGTTTAATTGTTGCACTTTCGTGGTCCAGTTTGTGTTGAATTGTTTGGATAGTTTATTGCCTATGGTTGAAAAATGTTTGTTCATTATATTAGCAGTATCGTTGTTGCTGATTTCCACCCCCTCGTTGTTGTAAAGGGTAATCCATTCTTTATTTTTATTATTTGGTATGAGTATTTTCACATTGTTCCAGAATTTGTGTGAGTTTTTTCCCCATTGCTGCTCTTGTTTGACAATGTACCGTCTTTTGGCTTTTCTCACTGATTTCTGGCTACGATTTCTTGCTTTGTGGTAGTTTTCTATGTCTAGTAGTCGCTCGCTTGCTTTGGCTAATTTGCCTGTTTTATATTTGTCCATAATTAGGTTGATTAATTCTGGGTTACCCATGGGTCTTGGTTGTTTTTGATTTTAATTTTTTTTATTGGGCAGGTAGTGTCCAGATGCTTTCTGACTTCCCCAATGATATAGTTCCATTGGTCATTTACACCTATCTCAGTTGGAAATGGCAATTTAATTTTCTCTTTCAGATGAGTTTCTAGTGCCTCTTTTGTGTAGTTTTTCTATGATCTACCCATACGGGGAGTAGTTTTGTTTTTAGTTTTTATTTTCTTTCTAGTAACATATATCAATTCATGATCGCTAATGCCCCAGTTTCTTGTTCCTGAGGTGTGGGTATGATTTGAATCTGTTATTATTAGGTCTATTATCGAGCTGTTTTCTCCAAGCCTTGTTAGCTCACTAATTTTTTGCTTTAACCCTCTGCCTTTGATTAAGTTCTCTAGTGAGTGTTTGTTTTTGTTGTTTGTTTTGTAGTTTATGTTGAAATCCCCTAGTAAGAATATCTCCGACTTCGTCAGATTCGACACACTTTCTAGGGATGTCTCCAGTTGTGCGATGAAGTCTTCTATGTTTCCATTTGGTGGTCTATATAGACTCCCTACAGCTATATTAGCTTGTTTTTCATTTTTTATGAGTGTCCATACTAGTTCAATATTTGTGTCTGATCTGTTTGCTTCTTGTAATGGCTTATGGTCGGAGTTTAGGTATTTTTTGGTGTATATTGCAACTCCTCCACCCCTCTTTTGTATTTGTGCATTGGTCAGTGTTTTTCTATCCTCTCTCACAAGCCTGTACCCACCAATTTCTAGTAGTTGGTCACTATGCAGTTCATGAAACCATGTTTCTGATAGTGTTAACACATCAAATTTACAGATATCTAGGTGTAGTTTAATGCTGTCAATTTTGTTGTAGGCGCTTTGGCAGTTTAGATGGGCAAAATGCATGCCTCTGCCTAGTCTACAATGAATCTCTTCCACCATATTTGTGCGGCAGTCAGGTCGAAATAGCTGTTTGCGCTGGAGGTGGTTTTTAGTGTGGAATTGGGATTTGTATTTAAAACTACTCAGCCTGCATTATGTGGTCACCTACCTTAATTTGCTGTCGGTGCTTGCGCCGCCAGTGCATGAGGTCGCATTACTGTTCCTGTGCAGCATTAGTAAGGTGGCCGCTGAGTATATATATATTCCGATATTATTTTATTTTACAATTAAAATAATCCGATTCGGTAGACTTTGAATAATTATTAAAGGATTTATTGTGGCAAATTATGTTATGGTTCTTAACAGAGCCATTTCAACATGATCAGTTTGGGTACATTTTCTAAATTTCTATAGCATAACGACAAATTTCGCTCATTCTATGGGCGTGTCGTAAAAGTTTCTCCATTTATGTTTACGCCCGCCTCGTAGCAGGTGTGGCGTAAGCTTCAGTTGGGCTTAATTTATCCTGTTTTATTATATTATTTTTATTATTATTATTATTATTAACAATGTTTCTATTTTTCTATTAACTTTGGCACTTACCTTGATTTCTGGCAGTTTGCCCGGATGTTGTCTCTTGTTTTTTTGAGGATTTCACCCATTTTGTTTTTGTATCCCGGTTTGATCATTTCTCCTGCCTTTGCATCTTGAAGAAATAATCCTGTGCCCCAGTAGGGGCATCTCGTGCATTCCCTGAAGGCTTTCCCAGGTGCGTTCAGGATTTTCTCTTTTAGGTCTTTGTTTTGTGTGAATTTGGCCATTACAATGTCCTCCATCACTTTTTCATTGGTTTTTATCCACTCTGGCGATCTCCATACTTTGTTCCCGATAGCCTTGATGGTGTATGGGTTGTTCGTTGCCTCAATAAGTCGCATGATATCGAACTTATTGTGGTATTTAGCCATAACCGAGCAGTAGTACTGCTCTGCTGAGCTGTAGGTTTTACCATCTTTTCCTTGGATTTTGCACTCATATAGATTGCTGTAGGGGGAGTTGTGTCCCTGGAAGGAAATTCCCCAGCTATGCGTTCTTGTTCCTGCCGCTTCTGGGTTTATTCCTTCAACAGTTATGTTCCTGAATTCCTATGGTTTGTATACTTTTCCTTTAATTTCAAAGTTTTTTCCTCTCATTCTGGCCGTGGTCTGTTCGTTTCTTTCTCTGGCCAGTGTGTACATTTGCTGTACTGTTTTTTCGTCTAGCATTTCCTTTTCAGTCCTGAGTGTGATGTTCTTAGATTTTTGTTCATTGGTCAGTTTTTGCTTATTTCTGAATAGTTCCCGTTTTTGGCTTTCTTTTTCAAGGTGGATTTTTATCCCTCTCGGCCTGGGTTCCTTGTGTGGGTTTTTTGTGTCATCAGTGGGGACTCCCACCTGGTCTTCATTGACCCTTTCTTTCTGTCCGCCATCTTGTTTGTTTGATTCTACATTCGTTGTTCTTTTCTTATTCTTTTTCCCCAGTCTATAGGCTTTTTTTATCACTGTCCAGTCGAAGGAACATTCCGCTTTTTCCAGTATGTTTGATACTGTGCTTTCTATTGACTCACCTTCCTTTTCTGGGACGCCATACATGATTATGTTTAGCTTTTTGTTCTCTTCTGCCGGCTGTGGTAAGGCATTTTTGTCCTGCGTTGTTGCATTGTCATCCCTTTTGTTTTCATCCTTTCCGTTTTGTGTTAGACTTTTGTTGCCCATGTAGTTTGCCTTGTACCAGGCACATTCTAATGTTAGGCTATTGTACGCCGTTTGCAGTTTGTTCAGTTCATCTTTAAGGCTTTGGATTGTGTCCTTGGATGTTTTTGCGTTCTTTTCCATGTTCTCTGTGTCCGTCCCGGTGCCTTCCTCCAGTTTCCTCACGGACGGTTTGGACTGAAGCTGGCTCATTTCATTTTTTATCCAGTCCATTATTTTTGAGCCATTTTCTCCTAGCATCGTAGCAATGACTTTTTCTTCGAAGTTGTTACTATTTTGGGGGATTGTCGTCTTGTCGGTGGTTTTTATCACCTGATCGTTCCCTATAGCGGCTCCCGCCATTTTCTAAATGATAGTTTTATTCACTGATTAAATTTGTTTAAAAACCTATATGAGGTGGTACAAACCAGCTGCCCCCAAAAAGGCTAAAACGTTTTCCTGCTTCACTTTAGTAAAAGCTCACGCATGCTGTTTGCAGTGTAAAATTGTTGGCGCAGGGCCATGACATCTACACAGTTAGTACTTAGCTGTGAGAGCTGAATACGATGTGTAGCATCGCACATATGCGTATCCACAGTCACTATAGTGTCAGTGTCACATCCGTGTGAAACGTCCAAGTTATGTGCAAATAAGAACACTACTGTAGTGCAGTTTACTTCTTATTATCCTAGTAATGTATTTTGTTGTCAGTGTTAGTTCTCTATAGCGGCTGTCGCCATTTTTTAACAGTCGGGCAAACCTGTTGCATTTAGTGCTGGTGAGTGGTAATAGGGGATTCTATCAGTTCACTCAATTCACAGCGGTTTTAGAGTTATTAATACATTAGCAATCACACCTACACATACATCAATAGTAAAAGTAAAGTATATGAGTGTTAATATATAAATGAGTGGTACTTAGCCTGTGAGAGATGATACGAAGTGTAGCATTGCACACGTGCGTTCAATCCTCCGGATAATTTTTTTTTTTTTTTTTTTTTTTTTTTTAGACTAGTAACTAGGGTATATATCAAATGTATGTGCTGTGTGGCCATCATACGGCAACCCTAAAGTCACTGAACGGCCACCGCACGATAATTAGAAAAGTTATATATGTTTGATGGGATCCGCCGCAAATACACAGGTTTCCGGTTTTAATGCTATGATGGCAGCAGCCGATCTGGTTGTGCCTATGCATTATTATTTGGACGGGATCCATCGCAAATGCACCAGGTTTTGTGCTTAAGGCCCTGTCACATTACGGCGTATGGCGGGAGCGTATTGAAAACCTACGTAGGTCCTGCGCGTGCCGGCCTATGATGACATTTGGTGACCTTTCGGGTGGTTTTGAGCATATGTGGAACCTACGAGGAGTGTATGGGAGCGTGCTGTGACATTTTTTGACAGTATGGGCCATACGCCCTCATAGGTCGGGTTTTTTTTAGCATGCACAACAAAATTTGGATGGACGGATTTATGAAAGCGTATGGCGGCGTATGCCTCATACGCTTCACATACGCCGGCATCTGGCGGCGTATGAGTAGCGTATGAGTAGCGTATGCCGACGTATATGACGTAACGCGCTTACGCCGCCATACGCTCCCGCAAAAAAACCTAATGTGACAGCCCCTTTAATGCTATGATGCCAGCAGCCATATATCAAATATATATACAAGGTATATACAAGGAATATACATGCATGCATGCATGCATACATACACCTTGTATATATGACGTCGTATATACAAGGTATATACATGCATGGATGTATTCATACACCTTGTATATACAAATAGTCTGAACTGAGACAACCAGCTCATGTGGCCTCTGTAGTCTAGTGGTTAGGGTGTTACATATATATATATCATTTATATATATATATATATATATATATATTTATATATATATATATATATATATATATATGTTAGCACACTTACATTTCATAATTCAATCAGAAATACATATAGAAGGAAAACCTTGTTTTGTTGTTGAATGTAAAAAGTAGTGGACTGTACAGGGTTTGAACCCATGCGACCAACAACTTCAGATTACAATTTCAACACCCTAACCACTAGACTACAGAGGCCACATATAATTACTGGTCTCAGTTCAGGCCATTGCCATATACGTAGTGTCTACCGTATGTGAGCATATCCTTGGCGGTCTAAATGTATGTGAGGATGCGCACACATGTGTTTTGCGTACATCCGTTTGAAATTTGTCACTTACACTGTATATAAAAGGAAAATGTTTTTTTTGTGTTATTGAATGTAAAAAGGAGTGAACCATATGGAGTGAGATATGTGCATTTGAAAGTTTTTGACTTTCAGATCTTTTGTATTAGCTAATGCAGCAGCCGTTCCATGCTGGCCAGATCAGCCGGGCCTGAGCATTAATAGTTTGATGGGATCCGCCGCAAATACACAGGTTTCCGGTTTTAATGCTATGATGGCAGCAGCCGATCTGGTTGTGCCTATGCATTATTGTTTGGACGGGATCCATCGCAAATGCACCAGGTTTTGTGCTTAATGCTATAATGCCAGCAGCCATATTCTATGATCCAGCCCAACCTAGCATTAATGGCTTGATGGGATCCGCAGCAAATGCGCAGATTTCCAGGTTTAATGCTATGATGGCTATCATACACCTTGTATATATGACGTCGTATATATACAAATAGCCCAAACTGAGACAAGTAACTATGTGTGCTCTCTGTGGTCTAGTGGTTAGGGTGTTGAACTTGTAATCTGAAGTTGTTTGGTGTTGTGGGTTCAAACCCCATGTATTTCACTGCTTTTCACATTCAACAACAACAAAAATGTTTTTCCTTCTATATGTGTTTCTGCAATATACTTACATACATAAATACATACATAAACATACATACTTCTTGTATATAGGACATCGTATATACAAATAGCCTGAACTGACGTGGCAAGCTGCTTGCATCTATCTCAATTCTGTCCTGCACTTATCTTTACTTCGACAGGTGGTGAGTCCTGACGGGGCCGAGTTGCACCTGGAGAGTGACCAGAGAACTATCCTGCGTGGAGTCGAAGGGATAATGGCTGACGGGAAACAAGTGGTGTTGACCGCTCGGGGCGACCTTGACATTAGAACGGTGAGTCCATCCACAGTAATAGGGCCTCCAGTCTATCATTGTTTTGTGTGGCTACATTTACATTTCAGCTTCTACTGATAAACATGGCTAAAATTTGAAAGATCGAGACATTTAGTAAATATTTATACTTTATAATCCTAAATGGGGTTGATGGTTTTCAGATCTAAGCCTTGGTTAGTTCCTCGGGCCTCAAACTCCATATCACTCATTAACTGATTAATATTCTTTCAACTGTAGTTAAAGTTGCATAGTCCGATGCTTTTGAGTTTTTGTTATTTTCTGAGATAAATATATTATACTAATCATTATAATATACTTTACTTTAGTTTGAAGTAACTTTAATTTTAAATGGCCAAGTTTGGAGATATTTGACGTCAAAACATGACAAAATAATTTTGGCAAGCACACCAAATTTCTGACCCCATAGACTTCAGTAGAAACGGTTTCTATTAATTGACTTATGATGCCCTTCTATGAAGCAACAAATGCTTAATAAGTGCACCAGTGTCTAAGTTGAATATGTAGAATCAAATCTAGATAAAGCCCTAGTCACACCTACCCGGATCAGAGGCCGGACGAGCCCCGGACTGTCATCTGGGGTGATCCGTGGCGGGTCCGCCCCGGATGTTTTAAAATGTATAACAAAATCCGGGGTGGTCCCCCGCATTTAGCGGTCCGGGCTCAATCAGGTATGATCCGGGGGTGGTCCGTGTAGTCCTGGGGTGGTCCGGTGGTGTTTCGCCCCAGATGAGCCACGTTTCAGCCACGGTTTAACCCGGACTACCCACGGCGTAGCCACGGACCACTCCCGGACAAGACCCGGATGCCCCGGATCACCATGGATCAGCCACAGGTCGCCCCGGACTGCCTGGTTTACCCCGGGTCACTCGTCGTGGCTACAGCGGGAAGTCCGGGGGTGGTCCGGGACGATCCGGCCTCTGGTCCGGGGGCTCGTCTGGGAAGGTGTGACTGCGAGGCAAAAAACGACGAAAACAGCTATTTTATCAGGGGCAGTCCGGGTGACTGTTCCGGGGGTGGTCCGGCTCAAAATCTGGGGCTCGTCCGAGTAGGTGTGACTGGGGCCTAAGTGTTTTGGTTTTAATAATTTGATGTTTTCATCTGACTATGCAACTTTAACAAGAGTCCACATATGTATGATAATAAATACATTGTCAAATGAGATGTGATGTGTTTTTGGTATGCGGGGTTGTTTTTAAGTTGAAATTCTTTTTATAAATAAATAAATAAAACTTTGCGGTTACTATTTTTTTCCCCGGATTTTCTGCGCCCAGGACCAGGAGTTGATTCTGGACGGGAAGCAGAGCATCTACCTGGACCAGGTGAAAATGATGGCGACTGCGACGGGGCGTGAGAGGGGGAGTGGGGAGAGCTCCTACAAGTTGTGCGTGTGTGTGCCTCAGGGCAGGGTGTTTGCCGTCCCCGCACCCTTCCACTGTGACCAGGCCAACGAAGAGAAGAATCCCTGCGAACTGGAGCAATAGACCTTTACCACGGGGCCGGTGTTGCAGTTTCCGCGGTACGCCAGTTTGCGAGGGACACATCGCTTCTGCGCATGCATCAAAATCGAACAGCATCGTCACTAACCTTATAAATTTAATATGTTTTTGGTAAAGATGTTTTCTATATGTGTACCAAGCGATTTGTTTCTAGGTGGTGTGGTTTTAGAGATATTTCACTTTTTCTGTATTTTCTGTATGAAGATTGCTCACGACCATTGACAATGCCTTGAGTTTGACGGTCCGCGCAGTGCAACACATTAGTTTTATTCAAAATTAATAGAAATCAAAAACCCTAACCATATAAATTTAATATAATCTGTTTGTTGAATATATTTTCTGTATGTGTGCCAAGCGGTTTGTTTCTGGGTGGTGTAATTTGAGAGATTTTTTACTTTTTCTTTATGAAGATTTGCTCACGGCCATTGACAATGCATTTGAATGGATGTGTCCCTTGTAAACTGGCGTACCGTGGAAACTGCAACACCGGCGCAGTGAACCGATAGCCACAACATTTGCCCTTCCCACTACCACCAGAGGGCCAGTTGGTGGTGAGAAGCCCTTTTCTACAGAATGTGTTGCCTGCTAAGCTGTCACCCACAACATTAGTTCTTTTCATTGCGGAAATCATCTATAGGGCTTGTACTCCAGATGTGGTAGTTCACGTACTAATAACCAGCGGGCGCTGCGATGCAATTCAGATCGCTGATGTAGGGTTGTATAGTTAGCGCATTGATATAGTTTAAACAAGTGAACACTGTGAGGCACGGGTGAGATACAGTTGGTGTAGTTCGGTAAAATACATCTATAGAGCATGGTCGCCTTCAAGTGGGTGCCTCAGGGAAAATTCCGAACGTCGCACTGGTCTGAACAGCATTTAGCTGTCTAGTGCCTCAAAATTGGCGGCCTCCATAGCATGCACTTCCTGCAGCCATTTACAATTAAAAGATCAGCTCTGATTGGCTGGCACACACTGCCATTTTGGAGGCGCTTAGCCGAGCCATCTCAGAGTTGACTCTGAGGTGTACCCTGAACACGGCCCTGGAACTACATGGAGGAAATAGATAAATAAGCTAGATACATTTCAGTAAGATACATAGTTAAACTACTTAAGTAGTTGGTATACTGTTGGCAACCAGGCGGGATGGCCGAACGAGTTGAGTGTCCGTCTCCTGTTTTTGGAGATCGGGGGATCCGAACCTTCATGGGTTTGAACCCTGGTCGAGTCAAACCAATGACTTTAAAATTTATACTTGTCGCTTCCTAGCCTGGCGCTTGGCATTATTAGCATAGGACAAGGACTAGTTGGATCAGTGTCAGGATAATGTGACTGAGTGGGATATCGGGTCATGGTGACGGTAGCCTGATTTCTCAGTGGGGCAACACTATAAAGTCACTATGAGTGCGCACTGTCACAAGTCGGTACCCTTCCAGATATTACTTAAAACAACGACAAATAAAAGAAACATATACTGTTGGCCCCAAGAGTGGTACCATCTAGTGTGTGGCAAATGTACACAGTGGCAGAGAGAGAAGACCGAATTGTATATGTCAGTGGCATCTAGAGACTAACTTGGGGTTTTTATATAAGGGAAGTAAATCACCAATGTAAGGCGTTTATTTCCTCATAAGCTATATGACACATACACATACAAGTTATCTATGCAAACTAAGTACATCATATCACCATATATATAACATACCGCCACCACCAGGGACCTCACTCCCCCCCCCCCCCCATAATAAAACAAAATGAAGGCAGACACGGGCCAATACAAACCAAATACAAACCAAATATAGAACCTTTTTAACCACCCACATATACGGAAACAGAACGCACTACCAACACAAATCTAACCAAAAACAAAACAAGAACACCAAACAACCTCAAACTACAAACCCAACACACAGACATAATGAACCAAAAAAGCACATTAGCAATGAGAAATGATTACAATATCAAGTACATAGTCAAGTAGTCACCTGAGACTGACAAGAGTAGTGACTGATGCTGCACATAATGCAGCATGAGTCACGCACACCCATTGTACAAAGTGTCCTGTGCTGCACAGAAACAGCACGGGATACTCTCCCAAACCATGTGTAAAATTCCAGAGTGCATGTAAAACGGCTGGAAGACCAGTGCTCCGGCGCTGACACTATACTTGTTCAGATGAATAAACACTTGTGAAAAAAAATATAGATATATATTTACATAGTGAAATCTCATCAGCTTTACTGCACCCTCATTTGATCTCAATACATTGTTATAATGAGTCAGTTTTCAATGGCATTCGGGGGAGAGACATTTAATAATTATTTATTACTGTATATTTGTAGCTTCGTCAAAGCTTAACAGATTCATTGCAACCTTATTTGGTTACAATGCACTGTTCCAAAGAGCCATGGTCATGCACATCCCATTTTGGAAAGACATTCAATATATTCCTTAATATTTCAATATATTCCTTAATATATTGTTTGTGCTCTTGTTTTACCAACAGGTTCAGCAGTCTCGCTTTCAGTTCAATATATATCCGGCAACATGCACGTATTGGCTCATCGTGAGCAGGGCTCTGGTGTTAATTTCGAGTGATAGTTATCAACCCTTCCCCACACCCCTCGTTCCCACCTTCAGAGGGCCCTACAGAGGTTAGAAATGTCATGGGAAGAGTTGATGGTCCTGAACCATTTTAGTCGGCCTTTGGGGTTGGAGAATACACCTGGTTGTTTTAAACAAGACCGAGTTCATTAGATATTGATATATCTGGCATAAAGGTCATATCCCTCAATAATCACATCTAGCGACATCATTACTGATCAATCAATACCAAATCATATAATTCAGTGCAAATTCCAAATTTCACGCTTCCTGTGCACATATACACATTCATACTGATTACAGAATAATCTTGCATATAAAAGGGTAGTGCCATTCAGTGCATAACTTGCATGAATCAGGGATGAAAGGTCTCCGCGATTTCGCGGATTTCCGGGATTTTTCCTACTAATAGGCCTACGTTGTTCAAAAGTTGCAGCACTGTAAGTGTATACTAATAGTTGTTAAATGCTGCAGCACCATCAGTGTATACCAATATTTATGAGACCCGACTTCCGGGAATTTTCCACAATTCCCTGACAATGCTAAGCCTATGGGACAATTTCCGCTTTTTTGCCAGAGCCCATTTTCATCCCTGATTTTTTAATATTGACGACAGATTTCTGCAATGTTTCATTAAAATAACGCTGTTCGTCATGCCATAACAATTTCACCTGTAAATTAAGCCAGTGCAAAGGTATCGTCAATAGAACAGTGAAACGTTGATAAATACAATGTTACTTGATGCAGGACTACCTTCTGTTTGGCTGAATGACATTCGTGGCATATGAAATCAGTATATAAAATATAGTTCCATAATGAATAACAAAATAGTCATGTACATGTTCAATAGCAAGTGAAAGACGATTTTACATTCTTTTAAGTATCATAATGAGTAGACCTTTTATATGCAAATGGTCCTCAGCCTTTGGCTTCGACCACTTGATATCACTCCACCTACCCACTTAACCTATTAGATGTACCTTTTCGTATGTAAAAGCATATTATTCTATTGTGCCGTTTTGAATTATTGCAGGGTCTATCTAATGAGTAAACTAAATTGTAATATGTAGGAACCCAATTCAATTCTTTATTTCAGACTCAGGATTATGGTAGTTACATAATTTGGTCCATAGTAGGTAGATATAAAAATTAATGTGAATAGGATATAAGTAATAGTTTGAATACTACCATACTAACCAATATCCCCCCGTGTACTAAAATTGATTGTTGCTCCTTTGTAGTTATGTATGTATACACCGCCTTATAAATGAATATATCGAAACTTATGTGTATATATTTATAATGACTGCATTATCAGGTTGACTGCTTTATGCAGATGATTTATTATTTATAACAAAGTCAATTGGTATTATTCATCAAATGGCTGCCCTCTATGGGGGCAGCCATTTGCAATGGAAATGAACAGCTCTGATTGGTTCTTTTCGATTGCAAATGGCCACCCCCATACAGGGCAGCCATTTCCAATGGAAGAGAACAGCTCTGATTGGCTGAAACCACTGAAGCCATTTGACTAGTCCTCTTTGCATTCGAAAACCTAGTTCACTGCACAGGTGGGTGGAGCCTAAATCTTGCAGATAGAAAGGTACCAGTCGAATGCCTCCAATGTCTAGTCTGATGGCGTTTATAGTGTTGGTACACAGAGATACCATGCCATAGGCACTATGATGCAGTGCTCAACTCGGCAATCACATTGCCCTGACTGAGCTAACCTCTCATAGGCCTACTGTACCACTGTGGGCCTACTGCTAGACTACCCTGTCCATGATACATTTTAGACAATCACCATTGTGTATATGTATTGGTTTGTATGAATCTCTTTATGGTTATACTATTATATAAGTTATTGTTGATTACAATTATGTAACATTGCAATAATATTGAAGTTGAATATTATTTTATTCACAGCCAATTATAGCGGTCAATCCAAATCTGTAATATGCTAAATATATTGTTTGGATACTTATCCATCATATCCTGCTACTTTTGGAGTGCAGAATTGATTAAATCATGTAGATTAATTATCTTTAAACATAGAATGAAGATAATCCAGTGACTGCCATCTAGGTATGGTATCATTCTCTCCCAGTTCGTCAACTCTATGCCAATATAAATAAAGAACCTGTTCACGGTAACTATGACCCCACAGCTTGTTTACAGTTCTATCGAAGTATTTTTCCCTCATATTTAAACAGTTCTTGTTTACCCCTACTGAATGTGAATATTTTATCTAGTTATAGCCATGCCTCTGGCAAGCTTGCTTTCAACACTTGTTCTAATGCGTTATTCTTCACCATAGGGGTGAATCATTTATCTAAAACAAAAGTATGTTTTAAAGGTGGATCATAATTCGTTGACTTGCTATTTATCATTAATGGCATTATGTTATATTTATCGCTCTTAATTGGTAGATCGCGGCCCTCACGTGCGGGAGGTTGGGAGTTTGGTGCCCGGTCGAGTCAAACCAATGACTTTAAAATTGATACTTTTTCATTTCATAGCCTGGTGCTCGGCATTATAATAGGATAGGGCAAGGACTGGTTAGCTCAGTATCAGGATAATGTGACTGACTGGGATATCGGGTCATGGTGCCAATGGCCTGATTTCCCAGTGGGGCAACACTATAAAGTCGCCATGAGTGTGCACTCTCACACGTCGGTACCTGTCCCGATATGACCTTAAATGTTGCTAGAACGTAAAACAACAAGCAACAACAACTATTTATCGCTCTACTTTTAACTTTACACATCGGCTCCTAATTTTAATCAACATAAGGTAGTAATGCCAAACTAAGTCCACAATTGGTTCACCAAAGGCTGTGATATGTGCTGTCCTGTCTGTGGGAAAGTGCATATAATTATAAAAGACCCCTTGCTGCTTATTGGAAAGTAACCTCTGTGGCGGAGTGGTTAGAGTGTCTTGACTTTTTTCTAGGTCAGACTCCTAATCTGAGGGTCGGTGGTTCGATTCCCCGTGCCCCCATCTCTGCCAATTTGGATTTCCACCGCTGTGTATAACTTACAGCGTCATCAAATGCTGGTTGCTCTCATACCATGTGGTGTGGGAGGTTAAAAATCCCTTGGGTCGGTAAAAGTGTAGGCTCAGGCTTTCTTTCGACCAGCAGTGGAATGAGGAAGACCTGGGCCGGTATGCAGGAAACGGTGTTACGGGCGTTTGGTGTTAGCCGTTAAACGCGTATAGCTATCCCCGGCCGGGTGAAGTATGTCAAGTGGTATGCTGAAGTGCCAAAACGGTCAGTGTTAGCTAAACGTGAATTTATTTATAGATTTGGGAAATCCCTCTGGGTCTGTACCCATATATTAGGCTTAAATATATTAAATGCTATCATATTTAATAGAATTAGATACGCAATAAGTGAAATTTGATGAAATTAACCCTAAATTCGAAGCAATACTAACGCTGCTGCCGTAACGGCGGCGATATTAATAGTTATATTTTCGAATCGACGAACGTAAAGTAAACAAACCGTCGCCGTCGCCGCTTTCCATAGCAGGCATAGCGAGTGCATTAGGCCCAAATCTATTCAATGCTGTCATATTTAACAGAATTAGATACGCAATAAGTGACATTTGATGAAATTAACCCTAAATTCGAAGCAATATTAACGCTGCCGCCGTGACGGCGGCAATATTAATAGTTATATTTTCGAATCGACGACGGTAGTCAACAAACCGCCGCCACTGCCAGTATGGATATCGACGTCGCTGCGGCGGTGGCGGTTTGTTTACTTTACATTCGTCGATTCGAAAATATTAATATTGCCGCTGCTGCGGCAGCAGCGTTAATATCGCTTCGCATTTAGGGTTAAACTGATAAGATTTCACTTATTGCGTATCTAATTCTGTTAAATATGACAGCATTGAATAGATTTGGGCACAACCTTACGCTAACACTGCCCGTAAACCTGCTATGAAACGGGTTTAGTGTAAACGCGCGGTGTTTGCGTAACACCGCTTCCTGCATACGGAATTTTGCCCGCTAAACTGGAAATCCCGCCGCTAAACGGGAAATCCCGCGCTAAACGCGTTTTGGAGCCGTAACACCGACACCTGCATACGGCCCCAGGAGCCATATGCAGGAGTCAGTGTTAGCGGGGTTTGGTGTTAGAGCCTGTTACCGTTTAGCTATCACCGAAGTCGGGACCTGTGTAAAATCGTATGCAGGAGCGCGTAACACTTTCATTATAGCTAAACGTGAAGTTATTTATAGATTTGGGAAATCCCTCTGCGTCTGTACCCATATATTAGGCTTAAATATATTAAATGCTATCATATTTAACAGAATTAGATACGCAATAAGTGAAATCTGATGAAATTAACCCTAAATTCGAAGCAATATTAACGCTGCTGCCGTAACGGTGGCGATATTAATATTAATATTTTCGAATCGACGAGTGTAAAGTAAACAAATCGCTAATACATTGCCGCCAATGCGTCGACGTCGGCCAGTATGGATGTCGACGTCGACGCGGCGGTGGCGACGATTTGTTTACTTTACGTTCGTCGATTCGAAAATATAACTATTAATATCGCCGCCGTAATGGCGGCAGCGTTAATATTGCTTCGAATTTAGGGTTAATTTGCTGAAATGTCACTTATTGCGTATGTAATTCTGTCAAATATGATCGCATTGAATAGATTTGGGCCTAATCGGTGCCTAACACCAACCTTAAACCACCTATGGATCAGGGTTACCTTAACCTCGTTTAATCTTTTGGTGTTAGGCCTATCACCTCCTTGTGCATACCATTTTTCGCCGCTAACCGGGAAATTCCTGCTTACCACCGTTTTGGCTGGTTAACACCGAATACCACCGACTCCTGCATATGGCCCCAGGGCCTGTATGCAGGAGTCGGTGGTAGCGGGTTTTGGTGTTACAGCCTATTACCGGGTAGCTATCGCCGACGTCGAGAACTGTGTCAAGTCGTATGCAGGAGCGCGTAACACTTTGATTATAGCTACCCGTGAATTTATTTATAGATTTGGGAAATCCCTCTGCGTCTGTACCCATATATTACGCTTAAATATATTCAATGCGACCATATTTAACAGAATTACATACGCAATAAGTGAAATTTGATCAATTTAACCCTAAATTCGAAGCGTTATTAAGGCTACCGGCGCATTGGCGGCGATATTAATAGTTATATTTTCGAATCGACGAACGTAAAGTAAACAAATCGCCGCCGCCGCATCGACGTCACTTTCCATACTGGCGGTGACGCCGGCGGTTGCTTGCATTCGTCGATTCGACAATATTAATATTGCCGTCTTTGCGGCAGCAGCGTTAATCTCGCTTCGATTTTAGGATTAATTTAATAAAATTTCACTTATTGCGTATGTAATTCTATTAAATATGACAGCATTGAATAGATTTGGGCCTAATGAACTCGCTATACCTCCTATTTACCAGGGGTAGGGTAACACCGGGTAAGCTTTTGGTGTTAGGCCTATCACCGCTTCGTGCATACCATTTTTTGCCGCTACCCGGGAAATTCCAGACTACCACCGTTTTGCCTCGCTGCCACCGAATAGCACCGGTGTAACGATTTCAACTTCCCCCCCCCCCATTCTCAAGTTCCCCCCCGGGAATCTGAAAACGTTCTTAACTTCCCTCCAGGGAAATTAAAAACGTTTTCACATTCCTCGGGGGGGGCGGGGGGAATTAAAAACAGTTTTCAGATTCCTCCCCCAATTTTCAAATTCCCCCCTCCGGGAATTTAAAATTGTTTAAAAATAAAGAAAATTCCACAAAAATGTAAAAGTTTTAAAAAGATCGGAAATTTATGAAAAATAGTAATAGTAGTCACCAAGATTTCCCCAAAAAGATTTTTTGTTAATCGAACAATTTCACGCAAAAAATTCACCAACAAAATGTATATTTCACGGAAATAAAGAATTTCACACAAATATTCCATATTTTTTAAATTATTCAAAAAAGCACAACAAATTGAAAAGTTAAACAAATCGAAAATTTCACGGAAAATAAAAGATTTCCAGAAAAATAACGAATTTAACGAAAAAAATTAAAGTTCACGAAAAATCTAATATTTCACGAAATTTCACAAAATAAGAGATTTGTGTATGTCTGTGTGTGTATGTCAGTCCGTAGTTCATTTTTATTTTATTTAAGATGGTGTGGATTATAATCCCCGGTGGGGAGGGAAAGTTAAAACGAGGGAGGGAACTTGAAAACATTTTCAAATTCCCCTGGGAGGAATTTGAAAACGTTTTCAAGTTCCCGGGGGGGAACTTGAATATGGGGGGAATTTGAAATCTTTACACCGGCTCCTGCATACAGGCCCGTCGTCTATGACTGAAATTTCCCCTGCTTAAACATCGCCAGTGAAGCCGTCACCACTCAAAACATCAGCTGGTGATGAGCAAATATCCACCAGATCAGGTTGTATGGTCAAACCACCTGAACGGTTAGATCTATGAGTTCTCCTGCTTGGGCATAATACTCCCAGAGTTCAGAGGTCAGTCTGCCAATGACAATCTCCTAAGGACATTAAGAGTACTCAGTCTGATTCAGGGTCCGTCTCGGAGGCGGCCCTGACGTCACGCTTGTCTGAACGGCAAAAGCAGTTTGTTGTCTCGAAAATGGCCGCCCCCATAGGCGCTGTTTATTTGTTGTTGTTTTACATCCTAGCAACATCTAAGGTCATATCAGGGTACCGACTTGTGACAGTGCGCACTCATGGCGACTTTATAGTGCTGTCCCACTGGGAAACTAGGCCGCCGGCACCATGACCTGGTATCCCACTCATACACATTATCCTGACACTGAGCACACCAGCCCTTGCCCTGTCCTAATAATGCCGAGCGCTTGGCTAGGAAGCGACAAGTATCAATTTTTAAGTCATTGGTTTGACTCGACCAGGGTTAGAACCCACGACCCCACGATCTACCAGCACGGGAGACGGACCCTCTAACTCATTCGGCCATCCCGTCTTGTCAAAAAAGCTGTGCTGTGATAGTCTGAAATCACTGAACACAGCGGCCATTTTTGAGCCGCTTTTTGTCTCCTGTCTGAAATGGGAGTCGTCTCCGAGAAGTCTCCAAGACGCACCTTGAACGCAAATAGGCCAAATTCTGTCACGGAGACGTCTCCGCGGCGCACCCTGAACGTGGCCTGGACAAGTCAATACATCCCCCATGAGAATTTTCAAATGTTGACAGGTATGCTAAGACCATCAACAGTGAGACACATTTTCATAGTCATACTCATACTATCATAACGATCCAAGGATTAGGATTACGAGCCTATGCCATTGACGAACAGCGGCGGTGAAGAACGAATGATTATTGTGATTTACAACTTCAAATGGGAACCAAGGCATTGGTCAGTATGGCATAGGACAATAAGAACACTTGGAAACATATGTGGGAGTACCACATTATATAATAAAAGACAATTAGCCACAAAAAACACATAATTCACCAAATGCTCCTATTATCACTTATGGCAAATTGTGATGTAGCTGCTGAGCAGCCAAATTGTGGCGAGTAAGAGCAGCCCTTTATCATCGGTGAATCGACATTTGGTAAATACTGAACTCGTGTGTATGCATCTATGATCTAGACCTCCATAGACTTGGATATTTAAATATATGCTGTCAAATTGTAAATTTTGTCACTGACACTGTCAACATCACAACTGTGAATTGAATATAGTGACTTAACATCTCGCTGATTATCATGCCTCAGCCACAAGGATGGCTGGATAAATATAAACAACTAAGGCTATCAAACAGAGGGGGGTTGACAACTAAGGAAACCTCCGCAAAGAGAAAACCCAGAGGCAAGGCAGCTAAATCCAATAATGACGAGGTCTGGAAATGTGAAGAATGTAAAGTGGATTATGAAGATGATGATGAGTTGTTATCCTGCAGCTGCTGTGGCAATCGCTGGTGTACCAAATATATTGAGATGTCATCTGAGGAGTATGCAACTGCACAGCATCCAGATTTTTCCTGGTTTTGCCCAACCTGCACAGCAAGGGTTAAGATATTCCTGAGAACTGGGTTGATAGAGCAGAGGAAGCAGATTGAATCACTCCAAGACATCCAGAAGAAGCTGAGCATCTTTGAGAAATACCTGGACAAGAAATTGGATACATTTGAAAAGAAATTAGAAGAGAAATTGGAAGACACCACAGCCCCAAGTAAGATAAAGGAAATTGTTAAGACTGCAATGGTAGAACACAAAAAGGATGTGGATGACAAAGAAAACCGTGAGTTCAACCTGATAATCTGTCAAGTACCTGAAAGAGAAGCTGCTAATTCGGAGGTGAGGGCAGAAGAGGACACCAAGTTTTTCAACAACCTCTGCAGTGAAGCCCTTGGCATCGACCAGCTGGAAACTACCAAAGTCACTAGGTTGGGAAAGAAGAACACTAACAGTGATGTTCCCCAACCGATGAAAGTAGTCCTGGCAAATAAAGACGACAAATCAATAGTGTTCAGAAACGTAATCAAAATGAAGGACACAGAAGAGGAATACCATAAGATAAGCATCAGCAATGATTACACCGTGGGGGAGCGTAAGGTAATCAAGGAAAAAGTTGAAGAAGCAAATACTGGATCTATCGGGTCAGAGGACCCCCAAGCAATCTAAGAATAGAAAAGATAAGGAAGTAAGAAACAACGGAAGTCCAACAACATGAAAACATGTTTATATTACTGCAAGCAAGTAAGAACAAGAATACATTGATAAGCTATATGAGACTACAGAGATGAAAAACATGAAATTGACAAATATGGAAGAAACTGAAACTCCCTGTAACACTAATGTAAGTAATAACAAGGGCAACAATACACAGACAGACCAAAGAGGAGAGATAAGAACAAACATAAAAGTAAGTTCAAGTGCCTCTACCTAAATGCTGATTCACTGCCAAACAAAATGGAAGAACTACAGGTTATCATAGATGTAGAGAAACCAACTTTGATTGCAGTGACTGAGGCTAAACCAAAGAACTACACTTATGAAATTACAAAGCAAGACATTAGAATCCTTGGATTCAGTCTGGTGTGGAACCTAGAGCAGGAAGGCAGGCTTGTGTGTATTTATGTATTGGAATCTGATAATATCAAGGATCGAGAAAGCAACAGTATAGGTTTTTCAGAATGCGTCTAGATCCAAGTAAAACTAAACAAGGAAGATACTATCCTAGTTGGGTGTATATACAGAAGCCCAAACAGCAGTGATGCAACCAATGAAAAATTAGGTGACCTAATCAGGGCAGCAAATGGCACAGAAGCATCCCATGTACTGATCATGGGAGACTTCAACATGCCTGAGATCGATTGGAGGGGAAACACAACAGTAAGGGAAACCCATCAGGCCAGCAAATTCTTTGAAAGCACCCATGATGCCTTTCTGTTCCAACATGTCGAACATCCCACTAGGTATCGAGAAGGAAAACAAGCATCAATATTAGACCTGATATTCACAAATGAAGAGAACATGGTCACAGATATCTCAGCCCAAGCCCCCCTAGGCAAAAGTGATCACCTCACATTATCTTTCACCTTTCAGTGCCATACAGAAGAAACTGAGAAGTCATACTTTAAAATATTCTACTCGCGTGGAAGTTATAGTGAGATGAGGGAACTCATGGACATCGATTGCAACAGCCATTTCCAAGATAATAGTATACATGAATGCTGGGGTGAGTTATGACAAAAGCGGGAAGAAGCAGTGCGGAAACACATACCGACAAAGACAATCCATCCGGATGCAAGAACCAGGCCACTGTGGATGAACAAAGAAGTGTCTACCAAAGTCATACTCAAACAACGTGCTTGGAGGAAATACTCAGCCACAAGAAGCTCTGATGAACACAAAATATATGTCAAATTCAGAAACCAGGGACGATAGCAGTCACCTAAGGCTACAAGAAACTTTGAGAAACTCATTGCCCAAGAAGCCAATAATCATTTTGGGCATATATAAACTCGAATAGATGAACTGGAACAACCAGATGGGAGCCTAGCTTCAAAGGATATTGATAAAGCATAGGTATTAAATAAAAAAATTCTCAGGAGTTTTCACTAGAGAGGATGTTAATACAGTACCCCTGGTACAGAAATGCAAATTGATGAAGGACTTCCCTGAGGTGCTATTCACACCAGACATTGTTTAAAAAAAGCTGTACAAACTCAAAACAGGCAAATCACCTGGACCTGATGGAGTAAAAGTGCTGAAGGAATTGATTGTCGGCCGGCCAAGGTAAACAAGACGACTCAATGAACGATTCTCTCACAGCTAAGTACCACTCATTTATGATATATTAACACCCATATACTTTACTTTTACCATTGATGTATGTGTAGGTGTGATTACTAATGTATTAATAACTCTAAAACCGCTGTGAATTGAGTGAACTGATGAAATCTCCTATTATCACTCACTCACTCGGATGTGTCACTGACACTATAGTGACTGTGGATACGCACGTGTGCGATGCTACACGTCGTATTCAGCTCTCACAGCTAAGCAGTTGGTAAATACTGAACTAGTGTGTATGCATCTATGATCTAGACACTTTGATATATAAATATATGCTGTCAAGTTGTAAATTTTGTCACTGACACTGTCAACATCACAACTGTGCATTGAATATAGTGACATCTAGCTGATTACCATGCCTCAGCCACAAGGATGGCTGGATAAATATAAACAACTAAGGCTATCAAACAGAGGGGAAACCTCCACAAAGAAAAAACCCAGAGGCAAGGCAGCTAAATCTAAAATCTCAGCCAGTCCAGGCACACCAATACTAGGCAATGATGAGCAACGGACCTGCCAGGACTGCAGTGTGAGCTGCAAAACCGACACAGATCTTATCATTGCATGTGATTGTTGTGGAAACCACTGGTGTGCAGAATGTCTCGAGATGTCAAATGAGCAGTACTCAGCAGCACAACGAGATGACCTCTTCTGGTTTTGCTTCCCGTGCACTAAAAAAGTACTCACCCTTATTCGAAATGAAAGTGTGATTGAACAACACTGCAAGGAAATAGTCACAGATGTCAACAACAAAATTGCTCAAATGGGAGCTAAACTTGATGATAAATTTAAGAAGTACTCAGAAGATCTCAAAAAGTCCTTAGAAATTATAACAACGGTTCCTGAGCAAGTCAATAAAGACTGCAAGACCTTCGCAGATGCACTGAAAAGTGATGAAAATAAAACCGCAACAAATGCCACACCAAATCTCAAAACCATTATGTAGGAAACACTAAATGAAACAAAAGGAAGAAAAAGCACTTGAAGACAGGAAGAAAAACATCATTTTCAATGCAGCCGAGCAGACAGGTGAATCCCGAGAAGAGACGAAAGCAAATGACATCAATATGTTCAACAGCATTTTCAAGACTGTGTGTGACCAAGAGTGTGAAAACAAAGTCATCCAGGCACGTCGCCTGGGCAGGATCCATGACGATGGCTCTGCTAGACCTCTGCTCGTCACTGTAAACTCTGAAAAAACAAAACACCAACTGTTCAGTCAGCTTTTTAAACTACGAGGCATCGACCAGTACAAGAATGTCAGCGTGGGCCATGATATGACGCAAAAAGAAAGAAAACAAACAAAACTCCTGGTAGAGGAAGCCAAAAAGAAAACAGCAGACATGGCATCGGACACTGAACTGGGAGAAGAGGCAAAAAACTGGGTATTCCGTGTCAGAGGACCGCCATGGGAACAAAAAATAGTGAAAATGAGACCACGCACCCAGGTTTAGATGTCAGCCGAAGTAACATCAACTGTAACATCAGAAGTATGCAAGAAACAACTAAACCTAAACCATTTATAACACATAAGTATCATTGGGGCCACAATCCTAACTCAAACTCGAACAAAAACAGAATCCATATCAGCACATCTCATAAAATTATCAATGGCCTGAGATGTATGTATACCAACGCAGATTCAATTATGAACAAGCGAGCCGAACTGGAAGCAAATACTGCAATTTACAACCCAGATATCATTGCAATTAGCGAAGTCATACCAAAAAATCCAAAAGACCCAGTCCAGCTATGTGAGATTGCCATAAATGGATTTGATATTTTCAGCAACATCGATGAAGGGAGGAGGGGTGTGTGTATATATACTAAATGCAACCTTAATGCAGTCCCTTTAGATGTACTCCCACGTAACTCAACTGAAGCGATATGGTGCGAGATTAAGCTAGACGACAGGGACAGTCTGCTTGTTGGATGCATCTACAGGTCACCCAACAGCGACAACAGTGTCCATGAGGAAACTCGACAGTTGATCCAAAAGGCCTCAGCCCTAAACCACAGCCACCTCCTAATCATGGGAGACTTCAATTATCCAGAAATCAGTTGGCAACCTATGCAAACACCAAATAGCGAACAACATCCAGCAACACTCTTTGTCGAAAATCTTAGAGATTGTTTCCTTTTCCAGCATGTCACGGAACCAACACATAAGCGTGGTAACCAGGCTGCAAATATATTAGATCTCATCATCACAAATGAGGAAGAAATGATTGGAAACCTTAAACATGTGGCGAGACTTGGAAATAGCCACCATGATTGCCTTTTCTTTAATTTCAGTTGTTATTACCATGTAAACTCAAGTGGAAAGCACAAATTCATATTGGATAAAGGCAACTATGAGGGCTTGAGACAGGATCTCGACCAAGTTCTACTAAGTGCAGCCCCAAATACAGACACTGTTGAGGACAATTGGAATGCATTTGAAAAAACCTTCATGGAAAAATGCAAACAGCACATACCCATGTCATCTGGCAAAATGAATAATGGCAGACCACGGCCAGAATGGATGAATGACCAAGTCAAGCAGAAGATCAGCTTGAAACAACAGGCATACGCAGTGAAGAGACAGTCGGGCACAGAAAGTAACAGAAGTCGATATGCAAAACTATGTAACCAAGTAAAGTGGGAATGTAGGAAAGCAAAGAGAGAGCATGAGAAAAACATAGCCAAAAATGCCAAAGAGAACCCAAAAGCCTTCTATAAATATGCTAGGAGTAAACTCAAAGTACATATACCAGTTGGAGATTTGAGGTGGGATGATGGGACCATTGCACAAAAGGATATCGACAAAGCTGATACGTTGAACACCAGATTCGCAAGTGTCTTCACACAAGAAGACCTGTCATATATACCAATGTTTGAGGACCGAGTCTTTCGTGCCCCCCTGACCAACATAAATATTGCACCATCCGATCTGAAGAAAAGATTATACAATCTTAATGCATCTAAGGCAGCAGGTCCTGACGGAATAGACCCACGCATATTGAAGGAGCTACACAACGAGCTTGTTGAACCACTTAGACACATTTTCCAAAAATCACTAAACCAAAGAAAACTTCCTCACCCATGGAAGGATGGACATGTGGCTCCCATCTTCAAAAAGGGTAACAGAAGTGATCCAGAAAACTATAGGCCAATCAGTCTAACATCTGTAGTGTGTAGGTTGCTGGAATCAATAATAAGAGATTCTATCATGGCTCATCTTGTCGAAAACAACCTCCTATCAACACAGCAGCATGGCTTTGTGCAGGGAAGATCTTGTATGACCCAACTACTGGCATGTACGGATGAGTGGACCCGCGTTATTGATGACTTTGGAGATCTGGATTCTATTTATCTAGATTTCCAAAAAGCATTCGAAACTGTTCCACACCAGCGACTGCTAAAAAAACTGCACGGCTATGGCATAAGAGGAGATGTCCTACACTGGATAAAGGATTTTCTGAGCAACAGAAGACAGCGAGTCATTGTAAATGGCAAACCATCAGGATGGTGCTCGGTGAAAAGCGGAATACCTCAGGGCAGCGTGCTTGGACCGGTCTTATTTGTGATATATATCAATGACTTACCAGAGGTTGTACATTCTATGGTCCAAATGTTTGCTGATGATACCAAAGTATTCCGCCGTATGGAGAAAGGTAGTGACTCACGGGACTTGCAGAAGGACCTCAACAACATGCAGAAGTGGTCAAGTGATTGGCAGCTGAAGTTTAATGCTTCAACATGCAAAGTGATGCACTTAGGGGGCAAAAACAGCAAGCACATCTATGTAATGAACGATGGTGTGAATAATGTTCCGCTCTCCGAAACAATGATAGAAAAGGACTTGGGTGTCAAGGTGGACAACAAACTGACATTCAGCGACCACATCCAGGAAGCCGCCAACAGAGCTAATGGAATACTGGCTATCATTCGAAGATCGTACACATACCTAGACGAGGATGCTGTACGCAGACTGTACACATCCCTTGCACGTCCACTTTTGGAATATGGAAATGTTGTGTGGTCACCACTCTACAGGAAGGATGCTGAGTCAATCGAGAGGATCCAAAGAAGGGCAACGAAGCTTGTACATGGATTCGATGCAATACCCTATGAACAACGTATGCGTCATTTGAAGATCCCAAGCATGTACTACAGACGGGCCCGGGGGGATATGATTGAAGTATTCAAATATCTCCATGGTATCTACAGGACAGGCGGCCCCCTTATCAGAGACTCCAACACCAGGACCAGAGGGCACTCCCTGAAGCTGAGGAAGCGGTACTCCAGACTGGACCTACGACACAACTTTTTCGGCTTTAGGGTGGTTGACCTGTGGAATGACCTGCCGGAGAATGTCATAGCAGCAGAGTCGATGAACTGTTTCAAGTCCCGACTGGATGCATATTGGTCAAGCATTACATATATCTTGGAGCCAGTGACAGTTGCTACGATCGACCACATCTGAAGAACTGTCTCCATTTCTATTAATTAAGAGCGGCTAACAGGTCCAAGGCCTATTATAGCTGTATCCTATTGATTGATTGATTGATTGAGTGTGGTGCTTGTAAAACCACTTGCTATAATTTTCAATAAGTCATTTGAATCTGGTTGCCTCCCCAATGAATGGAAAATAGCAAATGTTATCCCAATTTTCAAAAAAGGAAACCGGCATTCTCCAGCAAATTATAGTACATCTATAGTATGCAAAGTAATGGAAAGTACCATCAGAGAGCACATGCTCAGCCATATGCTAGAGAACAAATTGATGTGGGACCACCAGCATGGGTTTTTACCAAAGAAACCAAGAGTTACGCAGCTACTAGAAACTTTGGAAATATGGACCGATGCATTGGATAGAGGGGAATCACTAGATACTATATACTTAGGTTTCATGAAGGCATTCAATACTGTCCCCCACCAGAGGCTAGCTACCAAGTTACAAAACTATGCCATCAAAGGAAGTACTCTGAGATGGATCCAGTCTTTTTTTGACTGGAAGGAAACAGCAAGTTGTAGTAAATGGTAGTAAATCTTCCTTCAAAGAGGTTCTCAGTGGGATACCTCAAGGGAGCGTACTGGGCCCTATTCTGTTCGTCATTTTCATCAATGACCTGCCAGAGATCGCATCATGTGTGATAAAATTATTTGCAGATGATGCAAAGATCTACAGAACTATGAATTCCACGGAAGACTGTGCTGATCTGCAAAAGGACCTGCTGGAAATGGAGAACTGGGCCAAGCAGTGGCAGAAGAAGTCCCATCCGAATAAATCCCAGGTCATGCGAATAGGGAGACACCACCCAGACTATACATATGTTATGCATGATAATTCTACTGGCCAGCCACTAAATCTCAAAGAGAGTAAGGTAGAGAAAGATTTAGGAGTATTTGTAGACAATAGGCTAAGTTTCTCCCAGCACATACAACAAACCGTATCCAAAGCTAATAAGATTGTGGGAATGATTCGCAGAACCTTCAAATACTTGGACGAAAAGATGCTGATCACATTGTACAAGAGCCAAGTAGGCCAATGCTATAGTATGGAGTCACTATATGGCACCCAACGTTGAAGAAGGATATTTTTTTTGTGATGGATATTAAATCCATTGAAGCTGTTTAGAGAAGGTTAACTAAGCTAGTGCCACATCTGAAGGACCTTAGTTATCCAGACAGACTCAGGAGACTCAAGTTGCCAAGCCTCACATACAGAAGATTTTGTATGATCAACACGTGGAAGTTCCTGAATGCTGAGTATAATGTGGATGAGGCCTTGCTATTCAGACGCATACAGGGAAGCAGTACCAGAGGTCACTCCAAGAAGCTTTTCAAGCCAAGGTATGTACACCAGCTCACTCAGAGGGGCCTTCTTTGCACAGTGAGTGATAAACATTTGGAATGAGATACTGGAAGAAGCGGTGGAAGCAGCTACCATAAATCAATTCAAGAATGCGCATTGTATACAGTATAGGCTACCACAAGCCTGCATCAAAGAAGAGGATAATAATAAATAATAATAATAATAGCTGACATAGGGGTTGTAATTCACCTCTGAAGAGAGTCAGGTGTGACTCTTTTATCTAGTTCCTGAGTAGTTTTCTATTGTTCTATTACTGGTATATGCAATTCACTATCTCAATTGTTTTCTATTCTATTAGTATTGTTGATATTTCACTGTGACTATCTCATCTATGCAGCGTCTGAAAATCGGCCACAATGACCAGGCCATAAAATGTTTCTATACAAATACTGATACACTGTTAAATAAGAGATCAGAACTGGCCGAGATTCTGTCTCAGTGTAATCCAGATATTATTGCCTTAACTGAAATCCTGGATAAGAACCGAAGTATGGAGCCCGAACCTCATGAACTGGCTATAGCAGGATTTGAACACCCACAGTAATATTGATGGCAGACCAAGAAGGGGGGTAATATTATACACAAGGTCTCACCTAAATGCCAAGGTCGTCTCAGTCCCAGGAATCGATACTTTTGAAGAATCATTATGGTGTCAAATAAGTCTGAAAGACACAGACAAGCTCCTAATAGGTGCTATTCACAGATCACCAAGTTGTAATTAAAAAAATCACGACCACCTGAGGTCACTCCTCAGAAACGCTTGCCAGTTTAACACGAGCCACTTACTAATTGTTGGAGATTTTAATTATAGTGAGATAAACTGGAGAAACGGCACCACACCTAATTCTCTTGACAAATCCAGCTACCACCTTTGTAGAGACTCTTAGAGACCTGTACTTATACCAACATATTACATACAGATCCAACCCACTTTAGATCAAACCAGCAGCCAAACACCTTGGATTTAGTGATCACAAACGAAGAAGGAATGGTGGATAATATGGCACTCAATGTTCCAGTGGGAAAAAGTCATCACCTATGTATCACATTTGACTTCATGTGTTACACAGAAAGACCCACCAAGGTAACACCGAAATTGCTGTACCACAAAGGGAACTATGATGCCATGAGAGAGGAAGCTGCTCATATGACATGGGACACAGACAGTGCAAACAACCTAGAAGACATGTGGTTGACCTTCATGAACAATATTAGACTACTCACAGAAAACCATATCCCCAAATCCAAACCCCGCCAAGGAAAAGCTAGACCCATCTACATGACAGCCAAAGCCAGAGGTAAAGTGAAGGCTAAACAAATTGCATTTAATGATTGGTGAAGAAGTCGTGAGGGAAAGGACTACCTCAAATACAGAAAAGCCAGGAATCAGGCCAAATGGGAGTGCCGAAAAGCTGAGAAAGAATTTGAGAGGAAATTAGCCAAAGAATGTAAGAATAATCCCAAGGCATTCTATCGATATGCTCAATCGAAACTCAAGACGAAATCAGGTATTGCTCAACTTGCTAGGGAGGATGGTAGTCTAACAACAAGCGACAAACAGAAGGCAGACGTGTTAAACAATTTCTTCTCATCTGTATTCACACAAGAAGACACAACAAATATGCCACCACAACCAGACCAAATGACTGGAAATGTGATTAATGATATTGATTTCACAATGGAGGACGTGTCAAATAAATTAGCAAAACTCAACCCAAATAAGTCAGCAGGTCCAGATGGAGCGTCCCCAAGGATACTAAAGGAACTAGCTAATGAGATAGCCAAGCCCTTGTACAGGATCTTCCGTACATCAATTGACCAAAGAAAACTGCCTAATGGTTGGAAATTAGGATATGTGTCTCCCATTTTCAAGAAGGGAGACCGACACCAGGCCAAAAATTACCGCCCTGTGAGTCTGATGTCTGTAATCGGCAAAACACTGGAATCCTTAATACGAGATAAGATCATGACACATCTAGTTGAACAAAGTCTATTGACGAACTGCCAACATGGCTTTATCAAAGGTCGATCATGCATCACCCAGCTCCTAGCAGTCCTCGACAAGTGGACAGAAGCCCTCGATACTGGAAGCAATATTCTAGATTTTGCCAAAGCGTTTGACTCTGTTCCACATCAACGCCTCTTGATGAAGATTCATAGCTTCGGTATAACAGGCAAGTTATGGTCATGGGTGAAGGATTTCCTCCATGCCAGAAACCAACAGGTGGTGGTAAATGGAGTTAAATCCCTGATTGCAATGGTCCTGAGTGGAATACCACAAGGAAGTATCCTCAGCCCCCTGCTCTTCATATGTTTTGTAAATGACATGCCAGATGTAGTCCACGCATTCATCCATATGTTTGCAGATGATACGAAATTGTACATGGCAGTGAACTCACCTGAGGACACCGAGGCATTACAGACAGACCTGACTAAATTGGAACAATGGGCAAACCAATGGCAATTGAGATTCAATGCAGAAAAATGCAAGGTCATGCATCTAGGCACCAATAACACGAAATTTGCTTATACCCGGCAGAAGGATTGAAAATCTGTAGAACTGGAAACAACGGATCTTGAAAAGGACCTTGGTGTATATATCGATCCAGGATTAACCTTCAGTGCTCACTGCGAGCAGAAACTGAACAAGGCCAATAAACTGCTTCGACTAATCAGACGCTCATATGCTTACCTAGATAGTGATACCATCAAGGCACTCTATACCTCACTTGTCCGGCCACATATTGAGTACGGCAACACCGCATGGACCCCTCGATATAAGAAAGATATGGAACTAATTGAAAATGTCCAACGCCGTGCGACAAAGCTTGCTCCCACACTGAAAAATCTCTCGTACCATGATCGTCTTCGTGCCTTAGATCTACCTAGTCTCTACTACCGAAGAGCTCGGGGCGACATGATTGAGACATATAAGCACCTGACAGGCAAGTACTCTATGGTCGCTGATTACCTAAAAATGGATGATACCAACACCAGAGGTCATAGATTCAAATTGAAGAAAGGGAGAACGAACAAGAGTGTCAGACAGCAGTTTTACAGTTATCGTATTGTCAATGCCTGGAACGGTCTGCCTCCAGAGGTTGTGGATGCGCCATCCCTGAATGCTTTCAAAGCAAGGCTGGATAAGCATTGGAGGCAGTATAAGTATTGCAAACACCCAGTATTTGATGCTTATGACCCCGTTAAGTCACAGTTGGACAGGCCTCGACCTGATACAGGCTCATAGCCTAACCATAATCAGTAGCGGATGAGTATGAGTGGCCGTAATCGATTAACACGACCCGGTGTCATGGTATAAAACCCCTGCCTGATCGCAGCCCCTGCCGTGAAGACAGTTGACTAAGCATTTATTTTTGTAAAATAAATTAAAAGACTTTCAGTGGATCGATTAAAAATATCTTAATGCGCGATTGAAGAGGAAGATCTGAAGTATTTAATGTAACCTAAGAGCAATTTATGCTGAAAGTATTAAAAACAGAGATAATAGACTAAATAGTGAAAGTTGGGATATTCTGAGTGTCAGTGCAATCTTCATACAGAAAAAGTGAAATATCTATGAAACTATACACCACCTAGAAACAAACCCCCTGGAACATATATAGAAAACATATCCAACGAACAGATTATATTAAATTCATATGGTTAGGGTTGTGCATTTCTATTAATCTTTAATAGACACTGGCAGTGTGTAGTCGTTCTGCAGCCGAGCTGGGCTTGTTTACAACCTCTGCGCATGCGCAGAAGCCACGACAGGGGCTGCGATCAGGGCCGCGTTCAGGGTCCGTCTCGGAGGCGCCTCGGCGACGTCTCGGCGATGCTTTTTGGCCTATTTCCGTTCAGGGTGCGTCTCGGAGACGTCTCGGAGACGCCTCCCTTTTCAGGTTGGAGACAAACAGCGCCTCGAAAATGGCCGCCGCATGCAGTGGTTTCATCCAATCAGAGCGCAGCATTTCGATGCAAATGGCCGCCTCCTATGGGGGCGGCCATTTTCGAGGCGACCAACTGGCTGTTGTTGTTCAGACTAGCCTGACGTCACGGGCGCCTCCGAGGCGCCTCCGAGACGGAGCCTGAACGCGGCCCAGGCAGGGGTTGTATACCATGACACCGGGCGACTCGGGTCACCCGAGTCGTCTGAATTTCAAATCGAACACCGCGAGTGGAGTCGACAAAAACACGTGCCGTGTGCAAAACGACCCGACACCAGTAACCCACCTCTTAGCTGGGGTTTGCTAGGAACGATGACGTCACACCTGAGCTTGTACCTGTAGCTACCACTACAAGTCCTATTCATAGTTTTAATGCTTTTTTTAAAATAACCCAGATTGTCAGCTTATATGATCCTAAAATACTTTAAATCCTATTTTGCTGTACTTATATTGGTTATTAAAACAAATAATTAGGTTTTAGATTAAGCCACCATTTTTTCCAACCAGAGTGTGCAGAAGCTTATTCGGTTATTCGACCCGAGTCTGCAGGATGTGCGCACGCGCCAAAAAGTGGCTCGGGTGACCAGAGTCGATTAATCGATTACGCCCAGTATGAGTATAAAACTAGCGGAGAGCAGCCAACGTTCGAACTGGAAGAACATGAGAACGTCAGTAACAAGCTACATAACCGGAAGTGTCTGCCTGTGAGTTAAAACGCGCATGCGCTGTGGCTTAGATTACGCCATTTTGAAGCGACTGGGAATGTTGAGCACAAAACGGCAAACGGAGCATTTTAAAAGAGAATTTAATCTTTGAAGTTTAAGCATACTTGTAAACAAGGTTAGTGTTGTATGTCTGATTCAAACAACCAAGGTGTGATTTCTTTGTTGGCAGTTAATAACGACTATAGTTGATAGTTATTTGGAGTTGAGTTACACTGACATGTGCCAACAACATTACACTCCTTAGTCCTTAGCTTGGCGCCACCAACGACAATAACTCCCCCGTCACCCGTGCTTTTACTGCGCAGTGTTTTGAGATGTTATTACATTACTCACACCATGCCAGAAGCCTCCAATATATCATTATACGTAGCAATTGCTTACGAGGCGTCAGTTTTTACGTCCATACGTTGTCAACCCGCCCATGTCAAGAGCAAGACCAAGTCTAACATTATAATTATTCATTAAATTCAAATTGATTAATAATAAATAATGTCAGTTTCATCATGTCATGCTTTTGCCTCTAAACACTGGTAGAATTTAGAGCGGTAATTACGGGAGGCTCCTCCCATATCTCCACCTTGTTTACATCCTGGCTCCCATTATATATGAAATAATGCCTGCACAGACCTGTCGATGCTAATCAATGCATTGTCATTGAGCTGAAAGTAGCACATTTCATTCTCGATGTCGGCATGACGTCACAACCCCGGAAACTAGCCCTCGAAGGGTAAAATACTGCAGTGATGTGCGCTGCAGCAATGCTATGTCTATGCGACATTTATTTTTGTAAAATAAATTTAAAAGCTTTCATCTGATCGATTAAAAATATCTTAATTCGTGATTGAAGAGGAAGATCTGAAGTATTTAATGTAACCTAAGAGCAATTTACTCTGAAAGTATTAAAAACAGAGATAATAGTGAAAGTTGGGATATTCTGAGTGTCACTGCCAGTGTTACTGTTAGCCTTACCAGATCATGGCCTCAAAAACTATTTTCGCAAAATAAATTCAAGAACTTCCAATTGGCTGATAAAAAAAAAGCTGAATGTGAAATTGTAGAGAAAGATCTGAACTATTTAATAGAAACAAAAGAAATTTGCTTTCAAAGCACAAATTCCTGTGATAGTTAGGGTAGTTTTAATGTTGTCTCTATGAGACTGGCATTTGTTTTACCCTTCGCGCGCCGTGAACCCCAAAAGTGCCCGGATGTCCGACATCGCGAATAGCTGCACATCCGCATTGCCATTGCTCAAAGTAAACGAACTCGGGTCGGGCAATCAAAAGTAAAAGTTAACACTCGACGATGGAGTGACGCAGCGTAAGACAGTCATTTCAGTGCAAAAACTTTGACTACCATCAAATAAGTAATGATTTGCATCATTATCAGGATGTGCGTCTAGATAATCCTGACCAATTAATTGGATGTAGTGTCTAGGTAGGTATGTCAGATTCCGATTGGGACGTGTCGTCCGTCTCCCGTGCTGGTAGATCGTGGGGTCTTGGGTTTGAACCCCGGTCGAGTCAAACCAATGATTTAAAAATTGATACTTGTTGCTTCCTAGCCAGGTGCTCAGCATTATTAGGACAGGGCAAGGACTGGTGTGCTCAGTGTCAGGATAATGTGACTGAGTGGGATACCAGGTCATGGTACCCGCGGCCTGGTTTCCCAGTAGGACAGCACTATAAAGCCACCATGAGTGCGCACTGTCACAAGTCGGTACCCATCCTGATATGACCTTAGATGTTGCTAGGACGTAAAACAACAAACAAACAAGCGTCGGTCACTGTGTCATTGGTAAAATGTTCCTGCATTTTCACCATTCCGGCCTTGATTAAAGTACATTTGCATTGGAATATTTTCATGAATGTTATATCACTGGAAAGAAGGTGACCCAGTGTCAACGAAAATACAAATCAAAATACTTAGAGCATACAAAGCTGTAGCAATGTGGCATGGGTCACAGTTTATTATAAAGGTGAATCCAGACTAAATTTAACAATTAAGCTGACATTAGAAATGCCATAACTTTCTCCCCTATTAAGATATTTTCAAAATTACAACAGATTTGAGTTTGTCTCAGCAAGATCTGTTGAAAGAGCTTGAATTTATATAGACAAAAGATTCACCCGTTACTTGTAGTACACGGGTGAACGACAACGTAGTGTAAATACGGGGGAAAATAGGTTAGTATGGAACAAGAAGTAGAATGCCTGGCACCAGTGTCAAATGGTTACTTATATGAGCATAGAGTTGGTGAAATGGGAGAGATTGAAAAAATGACAAGATGGCAGCCAGAGAATGCCGTCGATTTCACTTTTAAATTGCATTAAAGTATATGTTTTATTATATTTTCCAACTCAGAAGTAGCGGGTAAACATGAAGACATATATACAAAGAATAATTGTTGCTTCTTAGATCGTGAAATTAGGCTCTCATAACGACTCAATTCATTAGCCCGATTTTTCTACCGTTTTTATATAAGGCTGGTCTTCCGTGTACTACAAGTGGTACCGGGTGAATCTTTTATCTAGAATTTATACTGTTTGTTGTGTTTTGAAATTTTAGCTGATCTACTTAGTCTTGGCATACATGAGCCATACGCATAGCCTGGCGGTCTATGTGTACGTGAGGATGCGCACGCATGGCGCGTGTCCGTTTGAAATTTGCCACTTACACTGTTGACATTGAGCAATGCGGATGTGCAGCTATGAAATGTGCTACTTTCAGCTCATCTGAGCTCTTGTTTGAAACATAGAATACCAACTAAAAATATAATAAATTAGGATATTAATCTTTTATCCAGCAAGTTTTTGTTGACACATTTGACATTTTAATATTTAGAACAAGAATTACTTATGTCTAATCAATGGTGATGTAAACATCAGCCTGTAGAGTGACTGAAATTGTTTATTTCTTAGCTAAAAATGCTTAATTATGGAGAATTGTGTCTTAAACATATTCATTATAATATTATTGGTGCCAAATTGTTATGTATTTAAAAAAATTAATTAATTTTGAATGAAATCAAAGTTTTGCCCTATGCATATTGGCAAACTCAATGGCCATAGCCTTTGCTTTGCTGCCAACACTGCTTTGCTTTGCTGCCAGTTGTTTTGTGTGCAATTGTATGTTTCTTAGCTCAAAATGTTTAAATATGGCTAGTTTTGTCTCAGATATATTCATCAGATCATTATATTGCATGTGTGAATACATGTTTATGCCAAATTGTATTTCTATTAGTTTTGAATAAATTCGAAGTTTTGCCATAAGCTCACGTATGCGTAGCCACAGAGGCTAAAGATATGTCAGGAACTAAGGCGCATGTGCAGACACTGCCGTACATCTAGAACGGCAGGCTACGAATACGGCTCACATCCGCGTAGCCACTGCCTTAATTGTACACGTGTAATGATGTATCATTGTATGCTTTTGATAACCCAAAGTGTGATTAAGGCTTAGCTTAGCCGTAGTTAGGTTATATGGGTCGTTCTTTGAAACTGGGTACCACATATTTGGTATCCATGTTGTGTGGGACATAATACATTTTTTCTTTTGTTTATAATTATAGCAAGTCAAATAATTATTGTTGACTTTTGTTATTAAGTATGTTAGACATACTAAATGCATTTAATCTATCCCACAAACGTATTAAACGTATATTTATATGATTTTGTGCTTTAGTAAAAATATAAAGTTTTACACATTTACAATTTTACACTAAAATTTACACACTTATTTTTTGTCAACTGTTTTCTTTTAAGACATTTTGTTTGCTTAACTCTAATCAAATAAATCTAGTTTGAATGTGTTGTGTATGTTAAAATTGATGTTATGGATGTGTCTCTTTTGTGTGTTTAATTTCCATGTTACGTAGGACATATTTTTGTATTGTTATTCATTATAAGATCAAAATCAAAAAGTGAAATCGCTTTTTTTCAACACTGACACATACTTGGTGTGCCCACTCCCAATATAACAAGTCAACTCATTTAATCAAGAAATGGACAAATTCTCGTCAATGAACGATGATAAAGGAGGAACCGTGGGTGCCTGATGCATCTTTAAGAATGTAATTACCTATGCTAAAAGGAAAAAAAGCAAATAAAATTAATTTCCTCTGATATTTTAGTGACTAAAATGTAGCAACGTTCCTCACCGGTGGTGTCCATCCCAGTACCAAATGTTTAAAGGCACACAAGAAGACAATTAAATAAAATGACAGCGTTTTCTTTCAGTTTTAGTGACACTATCCATGGCAATATCAATCCAATGTATATTTTGAGCATAGCTTGCATTGCTATTGAAATAAAGCGATTTTGTGATTGAAACAGGTAGGTAACCCAAAGTCCTGTGATGAGCTGTGGCCAATATCCATACTACCTCTCCCTGGCAGAATAATTGAACAGATAATTCACGACCAAATAAAAACATTTCTTGAGGACACAAACTATTTAGCCACCCAACAAAATGGCTTCAGAAAAGAAAGGTCAATGACTGATGCGCGAAAAGGAAGAAAGCAAGGCGGGGGTGGAAAGAAGGCGCTTTATTGAACGCCTCAGAACAACAGGGAAAATAATCACAGGCTATATACAAATGTCAAAATGCGGTGAAAGCAAGAAAGAGTAGCTTACGACTAGAGAGCTCGGAGGGAGCTTATTGTTTGTGGTGAGGGGCGCCAATGAGCCCTCCACCAAAAGGGAGGAGAGGGCTCGAGGCGCGCCCGAGGGGGCGGGGCGGGGCACGGAGGTGTGCACCGCCTCTGGGGTCCAGGGCCCTGATGTCGGTGAGGGGGACCCCCGCGCGGGGGAAGGCTTGGGCGTCGGGGGCGGTGATGGTCTTGGATGTCGTGATGAGTCTGGGGCCTACGTCGGCGACACAGGGATGCGGGCGGCCAAAAGTTGGGGAGGCCCGCTTCCCGGAGAGCTGCGCGGGTGGTGGTTGGCGGGGGTGGGGGAGGAGGTGCGGCGAGGGTCGGAGAGGGGGGCGGCAAAGTCCTCATGGCTCGGGGGGGAGGGTCGGGGGGGTTGAGGAAGGCGGTGTCGCCGGGGGAGGTCGGTGGTTGTGATGTCTGCAGGCGTACGCCTGGCAGCCGGCGTGATGGTCGGCGGCTGTGATGTCTAGGGAGGGTTTTTGGTCAGTGCGGGCGTCGTCTGGGGCCGGAGGGTCGGGGTGATGGTCCCCGGCTGTGTCATGGGAGTTGTGGGTGGAGCGGCTAGGGCTGTGGTGGTCAGCGCCTAGAACTCCGTGCTTGGGCCGCGTGTGAGCCGTTGGTGCCGCGGGAGAGCCGTTGGTGCTCCTTGCGGTCCGGGTCCGGTGGCTTTCCGGCTGCAGGCCGGTGGCTTTTTCTGGGCGTGTGGGGTTGCGGGCATCGAGGTCGATGGTAGTCATGGGGTTGTCGGTTGTCGGCAGGGGTGTAGGTGATGCGCCGGCTATGGCCCTCCGGGCTGGCCCGGGGGGGCCGGCAGATCAAAAATCCGCCGAGGCGGCCGGGATCTGGCACTCACGGGCTTGTTTGGACATGCATAGGGCCTCGCTGTGCATGGTGAGTATCCTCCTCACGTTAGCACAGTAGGCGCATATGTGCCGCTGTCTGGCCCCCGCCTCGCCGTGGGCCTCCCCGACGGGGGCCCGGTCGTACAAGGTGGGCTCATGGTTCCAGGCGGTGCAGGGGGCCCCGTGAGCTTCTCGGTTGTAGGTGAGGCGGGTGTCGGCTTGGGTCCGGGGCTGCTGTGGGCCTCGGCAAGGGTCTGCATCTCGGAGGGCTGGTGCTGTCGGGGCGGCTTGGGGGGCGGGCATGGTGAGAACCTCCATTCTCACCATGTTCAGGGCGACCGGGTCGTGCCACCCGTGGGGGAGCCTACCGTCTGCTATCCAGGTGAATATGGTCTCCGAGTAGCGGCGGACGGCAGGCCAGGGTTAGATCAGGTTGTCACGGAGGACTGTGAGGGCGTGGTGGTTCAGGCCTGGGAGGGAGTGGGCGGGGAAGCTTGGGTGGCTCTCGAGGGTGCGGAGGGCGAGGTTATACTCATCCATGGATGCCTCCCCCCCCCCCCGCTTTACCGGCTTCCTTTCGGGGCCCCTCTCGACGAGGTCGGAGGGGAAAAGGTAGTTGGGGGAGATGCCTTTTCGCCTCCCGCTGTGTTGCGCCTCAGCCGACGCGAGGTTCTCCCTCACGGCGTTGGCCGCGGTTGCCGGGGTGTGGTCGGCGGCATCCTGCTCGTAGAGCGTAGGCGCGGGAGCCGGCGTCTGGGTGGCGTGGCGTGTGTACCGCTCGTACAGTGGGTGCACCGCCCCCGGGAGCGGTGCTTGAGGCGGGGGCGGCGGCAGCGCTCCCCCGACTATGTGCGCCCGAGGCGCCGGGGCAGGCGGCGAGGAGTAGGCCGCACGGTGGGTCGCGGGGGCGGGGCTTGTCTCCTCGGGCGCGCGGGTGCTGGGGGCGTCGAGTCGCGAGGTGATGTGGTCCAGTGCCTGGAGGGTGGCGGTCATGACCGCGTCGACGCCGTCAGCCCAGTCGCCCGAGGGGCGGTTGCGAGGCGCCGGGGGCGGAGGAGGCTGGTGAGACGGCCTCCGGCGTCCCTTGGGCGGTCCTCCGGACTCCCCGGCGTCCCTTCCCTCTTCCGCTGCCAGGCATGGTGTCTGCGTCGGGGGATGGTAGATCGGCCCGAGGGCGGTGCGTCGGCCGTGGAGAGGTGGGTCGTCCGGGAAGCCAAAGAAGAAAGGAGTTTGTGCAGGGAGGACGGTCGGAGGGTGAATGGCTGAAGGAGGCCGGCGGGCGGCCTTATAAGGGAAGGAGCGGGGAGGCGAGAAAGCGGGGAAGGTGAGAAAGCCGGCGAGGTGGGAGAAAGCTGAGGGAGGGATGACAGGGAAGGTGAGAAAGCCGGGTGGCGGCAGGAGAGGCGGGGGGAGGGTCTCTTCCTTCCCTCGCATCAAACGCAATGCGAACATTACGACCAAGGCACTTGCCTCATTAATGGATGAATTGTTGATTAACACAGACAGAGGTGAGCTTACAATAGCTGTTTTTCTTGATTTCTAGAAAGCTTTTGGTACATTTGACCACAAAATCCTGCTATGTAAGATCAAAAGAGCTGGACTAGGAAAAAGATCATCTAGGTTCATATCCAACTACCCAGACAACATGTCACAAAAATTAATCGTACAGAATCCTCCACTAGAACTGTCAGAACAGGAGTGCGCCAAGGTTCCACTCTGGGACCACTCCTCTTTCTGATATTTATTAATGACCTACCATTGCTGTATGCCAGTGCTAATTTCACACTTTTTGCGGATGATGCTGTCCTCACAGTGCACAATAAAGACATTATTTTGGCAGCTACTATGGTAAACAAGGTAAATATTTGGTGTGCTGATAACAAACTTACAATAAACAAACAAAACTCAGAATATGTGATATTTGGAACAACATCTAGAAAATCTCAAGCACAAAATATAGAGCTATGTAGGCAATGCAGTGCTAAGAGAAGTGAACTCGTACAAATAATTAGGAACCACACTTGACTACACTGAATTCGAACCAGCAACTATCGAGGCTGAACCAAATTCTAGGTATGAGAATGGCAACCTTTAGAAAAAATAAGATGTTACATGAGTGAGAACACAGCGCTCAAACTGTATAAGGCAACTATGCTGCCAATAATAAGATTATAATGATCTAATCTATGGCCTTTTAACAAAACAACAAGAAAATAAATTACAGAGAACCCAAAACCGAGCTCTTAGAACAGTATATAGGGGCAAAGTTCTCTCAGTGAATGAGATGCACTCTAGATCTAATATCACATACCTGAGCGAAAGGAGAGATGCACATCTGCTATCTCTTTATGTTT
The DNA here is from genome assembly GCA_030323885.1 of Branchipolynoe longqiensis. NCBI lineage: Eukaryota > Metazoa > Annelida > Polychaeta > Phyllodocida > Polynoidae > Branchipolynoe > Branchipolynoe longqiensis. Next base: position 1,045,422 of record CM059191.1, on the reverse strand, counting down.
ATCAGAGCCAAGGATGAAAACTACATAGACCGTAGTACCAGAGTTTCCAGGCAGGGGGATGCTACACTCCTCAAAGTTCCTAAACCACTCACAAATAGACTGACCAGGGCCCCTATCTACAAAGGCAGCAAATTATGGAATGAACTCCCAGTCAGAATTAGACATGCCTAAACACAACTAGAATTCAAGAACCTGGTAAGAATTCACCAAGCCAATCAGGCCCTTCTGCAGGCCTAGTGATGAGGTCGCCATATTTAATTATCTATCTATCTATTATAAGCACCTATGGCTGCAACCGACCCCACTCGCTCCTTACCTGCTGCCAACAAACCCAAGTTATCCACCTTACAAATTGTTTGCCCTGCAAATTCAGAAAATGTATATCTGTCTGGTAGTATTGCTATAAACATAGACACTAATAAAGACTGCACTAGACTACTAAATGACTGAAATGTACAATCCTCCAAGCATAGTTTATCCCATCATTACTAACAACCTACTTACTCAAACTACTGCATGTAATCAAAAACACACCCGAGGTATTAACCTTTTTTTTTTTTTTATCTCCAACAACATAATTATGCAATTTACAACACTGTAGGCATACAAACCTATGAAGGGAATCTATGCACCTAACCACTCCGTAATGTAAAGGTCTAATCAATACACATGTATACAAGTACATGATTAAGTACTTACTCAGCAGTTTCTACTTAACCATAGGAAGGATGTGCTAATTAGAGCAACCAAATTTTTTACATGTGACTGTAGCTTAATCACATAGATATTTGCATTCTGGTCATTTTGGTACAAAAATCAAGGCAATAACCAAAGATATTAATTTTTAAAGGATTTGACCATGGCTACTCTTACGATAAGCAGCAAATGTCACAAATTGGTACCCGACCTGATATGACCTTAGATGTTGCTAGGATGTAAAACAACAATAAGCAAACACACTCACTCACCAGAGTTTGTGTCATGCCTATAGCAGGGATGAAAGAGCTCGCGGATTTCCGGGATTTTTCCTGTAGCTATAAGTGTATACTAATACAGTGGTGTTCTCTGTGGCGGAGTGGTTAGAGTGTCTGACTTTTTTCTAGGTCGGACTCCTAATCTGAAGGTCAGTGGTTCGATTTCCTATGCCCCCACCTCTGCCAATTTGGATTTCCACTGCTGTGTATAACTTACAGCGTCATCAAAGGCCAGTTGCTCTCATACAATGTCTATGTGGTGTGGGAGGTTAAAAATCCCTTGGGTCGGTAAAAGTGTAGGCTCGAGGCTCGGGCTTTCTATCAACAAACTGTCTAATGGTGAAAACAAGCCTATTCAGGCTTATCCATGATAGGCAGTATAAATCTTCCAACAACATTTCAAATGCTGCAGCACTATAAGTGTATACTAATATGTTGTTTTACGCTGCAGCACCATCAGCATATACTAATATGTGGTACAGACGCTGCAACACTATCAGAGTATACTACTAATAATGCTTCAAACGGCGCATCACTATCAGCGTACATCAAAATGTGTGAAACCCGACTTCCGTGAGTTTTCCGCGATTCCCTGACGATGCTCAACCTATGGGAGAATATCCACATTTCCGATTTTCTTCTCAGAGACCACTTTCATCCCTGCTATAGTAATCGTTATCAATTACATGCGCCTGCGTGGTATAGATGTATAAATACATCTATGACCTCAGTGACTCGAAATGCTTATAGACGTTATTACTAATAAATGTGTTACTTTAATTCCAGGTGTTGCTAACGATTACACAGCGAAATGTTTGGTCAGAGCAAGCCAGCGTTCAGCACTGGCACGTTCGGCCAGGCAGGGGGCTTCGGGGCCGCAACTCCTTTCGGTGGAGGTAAATCACTCTGTTACTTGCGTGCCGCTTGTGTGTTTCTACTATGATAACGGCAGTGTGTGGATTTTTACTCTAATGTAAACAATATTTATTACGATAAATGTCACTGCAATCTATTTTTAGAAGCAATGGTATGGAAAGAAGCATACCAAGTTTGGTTGTCAGAAGACGGTGTAGTTATTAGTGCAAAGTGAGTTTAACTTTAAGTATAAGGTCTATGGTGAAGGAGTGGGATAGGCGTGGACCAAGCCCCCAACTTCTGGGGCCGTATGCACGAATCGGGGTTATGGCCGTAACCGCGGCTAGGCTAGCTCCACAGGCTAAATGTGAGAAATCGGTATGCAATTACTGACATTTAGCCTGTGGAGCTAGCCTAGCCGCGTTTACGGCCCTAACCCCGATTCGTGCATACGGCCCCTTGAGGTCAATGCTGAAGCTGAAACCCAGCATGCTGAGTCGCACCTTCAGTCCTTCCTGAGGGGCCAGTGAAACTAAAATTACCCGTCTTGAAAACATTATTGGACGACCGTGCCCAAATTTTGATGAGATTATGGGCTCTATATGTACAGAGATCTGATATGACCTTAGATGTTGCTAGGACGTAAAACAACAAACAAACAGAAGAGGTTGCGTAATATAGGCTATTATTAGGTATCCCAAGTGATTTTTAAAAACAGGTCTGAGCTTAATTTAATGGATTTCATCTGTTAAGATATTTAATTTGAAACAAAATGATACTTCATTTGTCAAAATCGGGAAGATATGGGCGTTTTTAGGTTGTTACTTAATTGGGCCCATCCAAACCTAAAAAGATAGCATTTTGATGGTCCCCCAAATTAAAACTAATCACCCTATCTCACTTCTGATGTTTTTTCTGGTGATTTCATGGCCTGTATAAAGAGAATCTAGAGATCTAGGGGTATGAGATGGTTACATTTCAAGATATGGATCTTCAAAAATGCTAAAAACTACAATTTCTCATAACTCGCCATTTTTCAAATTTACCTGTGGATCACTTTTAGAGGTGGGCTTGTGGAAGAAATATGCACCCCAGATGGATTATTCTTATTTCTCCCTGACCTGTAGGTGAGTCTTGTTGCCTCTATTTTTTTTCAGGACCGCATACGATTGGGAAAAGTTGATAGAAATAGGTCCAAAATGCTCCAGAGCTCAATTTGGCAAGTGATCAAATCTGGTAAAAAATGAAATTTTGAGAAAGTTTTAAATGACACAGAAAATCACCCATACAAGATAACGCCAGAACCAAATGAAGGACCTCTTTTGAATAGGAAAAAAATGGATGACTTGAATAAAGTGTGTGTTTAAAAAAAAAAGTTTTCTCTGTGTGGATATTTCATTTAATTTCTGGTCACTGTTTATTTTTCCTTTTTTTTTTTTTTTTTTAAATTGAGGCTGTATTTATACTGTCCATAGCATATAAGCCCGGGTACCCAGGCTTGTTTTCAATGCTGGCCAGTTGTAGTGTTGGTGTTATCTTACCACACAGTGGCTGCTGATAAGGTATTTGATTGCCTGCATTTCAGTAGCAGATAGATAATTGGTTGGTATGGTTAATAGCCTATGTTAGTTTTTTGGGATTTTCTTGGCATATATGTATTTATTTTTTCTACTCTTATTACTAGACTAGCCTACTCCTATTTACATATCATAGGCTTGTACGTAGCTGTGTGGTGTGTTATCTGGCTACTTTTGGCATGGTTACCTTCCATTGGGCATCCCGCTGGTGGGCCGTGACATATCACATGCCCCTTTGCAGTGCAGCTTAGTGGGGGTTTCCTAGCCTTATTTTGCACAGATATTTTTTGTAAGTTTTTAGGTCAGGAATTTGTCGTTCCTTTACCGTTTGGGCATTCCACACCTTGGCAGCCATTTCCAGCGTGCTTCTCTCATGAGCTTTTATTTGGCTTCTGGTCTGCTTTAGTAGTGGCGCATTATTTCCTCTAGTAGCCCTTTGTGGTTTTGTTAGAAGTTTAATGTTTTGGCTATAGCTATATGCTAATGTTTTCAAATGAATTATTCTCCTATTTTCTAGTAATTTCACTTTGGTTCTTTTGTGTATGTCATAGGTGGGGTGCAGCTTGTCTACTCTTAGACAGATTTTTAGGGCTCTGTTCTGCAGTGTTTTCAGTTTTTTTAGTAGTTCTTTTCTCGCACCCATGTAGTTTACATCTCCATAGTCAAAATAGGGGAGCACCATGCCCTTGAAGATTTTTATTGACATTTCTTGTGTCATGTAGTCTCTTAGCTTTGCAAATAGCCACAGTTTGTGGTTTACTTTTTGTATAATTTTATTTATACATAGGTTGTAGTTTAGTTGGCTGTCCAACTCAAGGCCTAGGTATTTGTAATGGTCTACATTTTCTAGTGTTTGGTTTCCTAACTTACAGTGTAGTTTTCTTTCTGGCATTTGTTTATGCGAGAAGAGTACTGTTTTTGATTTGCTTGTGTTGATGGTTATTTTGTTGGACTCACACCACTCATCTAGTTTTAGTAGGAGTTTATTTAGTTTAGTTATTACCTCCTCTTCTGTGGTGCCATTTGCGTATATGACTGTGTCATCTGCATATAGTTGGAGGCATTCAGTTTGCAACCATTTTTCAAGATCGTTTATATAGATTATAAAGAGTAGTGGCCCTAACACTGACCCTTGGGGTACACCACATGTGACAGGTTGGTTGTCTGATAGTGTATTGTTTATTTTTGTTTTCTGTTGCCTGTTGTTCAGGTAGCATCTTATCCAATCCATAGTGTTGGATTTTATGCCCATGGTTTTTAGTTTTTCCAGTAGTATTTTGTGGTCTACTGTGTCAAATGCTTTGCTGAAGTCAATGAAGGCGGCTCCAACTAATTGTTTTTGGTTTGAATTGATCACAAGTAGGAAGGGGTCACATGGTGATAAATTATCATTTTTCAGCTGGACAATGTGGTATTTAATGTGTTTGAGTTTTGTTGATGTTTATTTTAAAGCATTTGATTTTGTTTATTTCCTCTTTTTTTAATTTTTTTATTGAGGCTGTATTTATTCACTGTATTTATTAAATATATTACTTGATTGTATTCTCTTAATTTGTGTGGTCTTTTTTTTGCTTCGAAACCTAAATTCTTCTTTTCGTCCCAACCTTTTACGTGCTTAAAGGCACTAATACCAGTACCTTTGGTACTAAAACTACAGGTAGCACAGCGTTTGGCACGCCGGGTGGGTTCGGTGCGCAGCCTGCAGCATCGACCGGACTGTTCGGCAACACGACAACGTCGACACCGGCCGGGGGCATGTTCGGAGCCAGCACCAATACCAGCTTCGGGCAAACTCAGAATTCTGGATTCGGTGAGAAAAATTTACTGTTCATAGTAGACCTATTTGTAAGATCTTGACCATGTGGCCAATTGTCTGAAAATATATATGGGTTCTTCTTTGCTGCTGGTCCTAATTGGTTGGTCCCTCACATTGTAACTGTTTTCGTCTAAATTAATTCTCCTTTTCATACCAAATGAAGAAAATTCCTTTTATTATACCCCAAAGAAGCAATGACAGCAATCCAGTGAGAAAAAAATGTTTGGTTTATTTTTTATTGCAAAAATAGATTCATTTGTCACGCAAATATGACAGCTAAAAATGGGAATTGTGTTGGAAACTACTTCATTGTAGACCAAAATATTCAAACATAGCTAGTTTATTTGCAAAGTTGTAACATGCAAAAATGTCAGAAAACTAATTTTAGGACTGTTGAGTGTCTGTGTGTAAAACAACGATGCTTGAAAGTGAGCATAACGCGTGTTTCATGAGGTGTCATGTCATGAAACACGCGTTCACCTTCAATTTTCACAATATCCAACTATGCAAGCCAGGAAAAGCCCTGCTGCTTTAAATAGGATAGCATCATAGATGCCTAGTTCTGAACACAAAAGTTATAATATTATTTCCGAAAATGCATTAAAAGTGAAATAAAAATTTTGTGTCACGGGTGAAACACGCGTAACGGCAAAAATCGATACAAAATCCAACAATGGATCAAATCTCTTCTCACCATGATTTTCAAATATATCGTGGGCATCTACACACCTACTGATGATGTGGTGTCAAGTCATAAACAGGATGTTGCACTATGATGCTATTAGTGTGGCATGTCACACATCGATGAAGAAGAAACGCGCGTAATGGCGAAAATTTATTTCGCGATACAAAATCCAATAATGGATCAAATCTCTTCTCACCATGATTTTCAAATATACCGTGGGCATCTACACACCTACTGATGATGTGGTGTCAAGTTATAAACAGGATGTTGCGCTCTGATGCTATCACGGCCATCTTCATCCTCTAAGTCATCACAATATCTTTTTCTACATAAGAAATCTTATAACACTCAAAAGAAATATTTGCATACATCTAATGTGTACAAATAATGCCCTGAACAAATACATTTTTTGCATGCTATTAGCAGTGTCTAACCTAAGTCATTATTGAGTGTCACATGAAACATGCGTTACATGTGTTACAATTCCAAGAACATCAGAAGTTAGGGAAGTGTTCCAAGATTACTTTGAAATATGTCCACAGCATCAAAAACTAATAAGCATACATATTTTCATCATCTGTGGTGCTTGTTTCATCATGAAGGAACAACTTTTCCTTTCCATATAATGCATGTTTCAGTGTCACAATTTTATATCTTCTCTGTTCTACTCTCAAGTGGACGAACACTCATAAAATAGCACTTAGTTACTCCTAGTGACTGCTGTTCAAAACCTAACTAGGAAATAATAAGGGTCTTGTTCTAAATATTACATAATGAAGGTTTTTGTGTCGGCCGAAACACGGGTAACATTCTCCACTTGGTCATGTTCGAAGCCACCCTGACTTGCAGTCTGGGTCCAAATTGTTTTTGTCTTAAATTGTGTCTTAAAATTGGATGTATGTGGAACACAACAAGCCTAATTGGGATAGGCTGTAACATATTTCAGTTTTGACCTCCGATTCCCCCTTTTTAGGACCAAAACTGAAGAAGAACCCATTATAAGCAAAACTTGTGACACTCAAAAGACATACTTGCGTACATGTAATGTGTAGAAATAATACCCTTAACAAAAACTTTTTTGTGTGCATACTATTAGCAATTTCTGAGCCAAGTTATTATTGAGTGTCACAGGAAACATGCGTTACATGTCACATGAAACATGCGTTACAACTCCAATAACATCAGAAGTTATGGAAGTATTACAAAATTACTTTGAAATATGTCCACAGCGTCAAAAACTAATAAGCATGAATACCTTTTCATGCTCTGTGGTGTTTGTTTGATCTTGAAGAAAAAATTTTTCCTTTCCATGTCACACATGTTTCAGTGTCACAATTTTATAAGTCCTCTGTTCTACTCTCAAGTGGACGGACCCTCATAAAATTCCACTTAGTTACTCCTCTTGAGTGCAGTTCAAAACCGTACTAGGAAAAAATAAGGGTTTTGTTCTAAATCTGATACTAGGCGTTTTTTTGTGTCACACTGAAACACGCGTAACGTTCTCCACTTAGTCAAGTTCAAAGCCACCCTGACGTGCAATCAGGGTCCAAACTGCTTTTCTTTTAATTGTGCCTTAAAATAGGATATATGTGGAACACAACAAGCCTAACTAGGATAAGCTGTGACGTATTTAAGTTTTTACCCCCGATTCCCCCTTTTGAGAACCAGCAGCAAAGAAGAACCCATATATATTACCTCGGTACTGCGCCTCTGGCCATTGTATCCCAGGGAGAAGGAAGCACATCCGGGTCCAGCAATTAGCATAATCAGCTCACAGCAGGACGTGTTGTGAGCAGCTCCTGCAGTTTTTCTACATTTACTACAAAACCAAACAGGTTAGTATCTTTCAAACTTGATACGTTGGTTCAGTTAATGTTAGCATTCACATACAAAGTTTTTTTAAACTTTTCGATAAGTTATTACTGTTTTACAGCTTAGTTTCGATTGTTTTTGACATGATCGATAGAACAATCCCTCCATTGTTCGATTATTAATTAAGCCACCCGTTGCCGAACGGAGAGATGTTTGGCAGGAGCCACTTACATCATTAGAGATTTTTTTCCCTAGGTTTCATTAAGACCCACCCGCCATGTGTGATTCTCGTTAAGGCATACCTCCAAGTCCTATAGTATTTTCTTCAACTTGTTGGCGAAGAAAGCCACAGGTGGGAGAAGTTTATAGGTGCTTAAGAGCGTGGGAGGGCGCTGCTAAACTGGTCCCTACCCGTCATGTCTGCTAGCCATATGCCTGCATTAACAACCTTTTTACGCCATAAATACATACCTAGCATAATTATATTCTAATTATCAGTGTGCTATTCAGCCTTAGACAATGCCTAATCATTGTTTTTACTCGGTCTCAGAGCCATGGCTATGAAGCAGAGTATGGCAGAGGCAACTCACACACTCAGTGCTGATGAAGATGCCACACCGCCGGCGTGGCTACAAATGTCAGCATCGCCAGAACAAGGAGATTCTGAGGAGGCGGGGTGGGGGTACGACACCGGCCCCAGCCCAGCTGACCTAGACAAGCAGGTTGACGGCCAGGTACAACAGAAGATGGAGGAAATCTTACCATCAAGAGCAGCTTCCTCCCAAGAAGAAGTGGACTACGGTCCCGCTTGGCTCAGGTGAGTCTGAATGGGAGGATATGTCGGAGGATCAGACCTCAACTGACGACGAGTTAGAGGAGGAGGTGTTTGTGTCGGCACGGAAGCGTAAACACAAGAAGAGAGACCACTCTTTCGAAGGAAACACATACACGAGGGCCCGCAAAAAGAAGTCCCTTGTGAAGAAGACTAAAAAGAGGAGGAAACACAAATCTGACTCCGATACGAAGCACATGGGCAAGTACACAAAATCGTGTGGGAAGGAAACAAAAAAGTGCAATGTGCAGAGGCGTAAAAAGATTCATATCACAACGCTCATGAGAAAGACCATCCAAGATCACTTTAATACCTTCAAGCCGGCCAAGGTAATTAAGATGGCTGAGAAATTTACGGGAATCAAAGAGATGGATCCTGAGGTGAGACTCAGCGAGGAGCGCGAGAACTTTGAGGTGGCTCTCCGTACGGTACACAAAGGGGTACTCTCGGCTCTGACAGCCATCACAAACATGCTGATGGCCGAGAACAGGTTCTCATCACTCTGCGATATGAACAGGGGGATTACTTTACTAACTGCAACAAGCAACTTCCTCTACGACATGCGGTTCGAGAATGTGTTTAAGGCGGTCTGCAAAGAGGCGGCACAGTCCAAAAAAATCATGGACAACAATGGGAAGGAATAAACACTATTCCTTGCACCAAAGCCATTTAAGGAAAAGCCATTAGACAAAACCTAAATGTTCGGCAGTCAGCTCCAATACTTGTTTAAACAAGTGAAGACCAGCTCCAAGTGAGGAAAACGTATGGAAATAGACAAAAAGAAATCGGAGGATGGCAATCCCAACCACTTCAAGAAACTGAGGCAGGATTTTCGCAACCGAAGAACTGGCCAACGAGGAGGCCAGTTCGGGACCAACTTCAGCTTCCAGGGAAGGGGCCAGGGGCAGTCATTTGGCTGGAACGACGGGAACAGTTCAACCTCAGAAGCCGTTCCCCGGCCCAGAGAACAAATATAAGTGGCGACTCAAACAACACCAGTAAGCAATACACTTCAAGCTGGTAATCTCAATAACTGTCTTTCAGAATGGAATAAAGTTACAGATAATTTAAGTATCCTTAGCCTAACAGAAGGGGTAAGGATCTCATTAATAGAAGAACCTATCAGAATAGCATACCTTTCCCTTAGCGATTTCACGGTTCAGAACGCGAAGCATTAGACAATCAAGTTCTTAAGTTTTGCAGAAAAAGGTATTATAGAAACAGCACTACACGTTACTGATGAATTCATCTCCAATATTTTCTTAAGACCGAAACCAAATGGAGATGTTAGACTAATTTTAAATCTAACTTTATTTAACACAATACTAACATTCACCCAGGGGCTCCTGGGGGGCTCACAGGATAGTACCCTGCACACCCACCAGGTGGCTCCAGGACCTCTCTACACCTGTTGTTAGTGTTCGCCTAAGTGTGTCACAGCCACCCAGAGCGTCCACACTGCCTTTCAAAACTGTACACAGTCTACTTGCTAGCTGTGTCTACGGTTTCCTATGGACTACCTATACGGATCACTCTACGGCTACAGCTATACTCAACCTACACCTAGACGCCCGATCTACGAAACCCTGAGCTAAAACTAACTTTTTTGTCGACACGGTTCATTATCAAAGCAATTTGGCAGGAAAGTCGTAATGGCTTGTCTTAACGGTCAGTCCTAACCATCGATACGGTAATCTTTGTCCAGAATTTGTCTTTGTCAAACTAGACTTTGTCGATACGGTTCATTCAAATTAGCTTGGCGGGAAAGTCGTAACGGCTCGTCTTAACGGTCTGTTGTAAACTGCACAACCACAGCCTGCTGAACGGTTAAGGCTACAGCTATGGTACACGCTACGGACAGTCAAGCTTTGGCATGATTAATGGGGTGGCATCACGGTGCAATCTACCTACAGAGTTGTAAATCACTGCCTTGTGGTACATGTAAACCACTGCCTTGTGGTACAGGCCTTCTGGTACAGGTTCTAGACAGAACCGAAGGCTAAGGGGAGCAAACCCTAAACAGAAAACCATGTCACTGTGGCAGCATTAAGGGCGGTTGGATGTATGGAACTCCCACCATCTCCCGACCAGCCACTGCAGGGACAAATAGTTTTGCGCCTGTCTTGACATGTTCTTGTCGGTGTGAAACCTCTATTTGCTCCCCGAGAGAGTGCCGCTGGTAACTTGCAAAAGCCAGCAGCACTTCAACACTTTTGCAGGCAGCTTTCATGGAAAGACATTAAGACCGACTCATGGACATCACTCTCACAGCAGAGAGCTAAATGGAGAGCGGCAGTCAAGTAATGAAAGCAGTCTTTGTCGCATCGCGACCGACAGCATGATGATGATGATGATGATGATTCAAAAATGTTTTAGTTAGAAACAGCGAAAGACTTTCTAAAAAAGGAGCCTGGCTAGCCAGCGTTAACCTTAAAGATGCATACTCCACAGTGCCCATCTATAAAAATGATTGAAAGTATCTAAGATTCTGTTGGAACTGCAAACTTTATGAGTTCATATGTATGCCGAATGGACTGGCCTGCTGTCCACGCATTTTCACAAGGATAAACCAATTTTGTCCCTTATGGCTAGGAAAGGACATATCATGTTTACATACATTGATGATTCATTTATTGTCACGCAAACACAACAACAATGCCAAACAGCAGTAGACAAATTATGTGAAACGTTTACAATGTTAGGATTCTCCATAGAGCGGGTGTAATGACGTCATGAGAGGCAACTTCCGGTGGCCATATTGGATTACATGTGCAAGGCTTGGAAGTGCTTACATTGTGTTTATTTACCGATTTGTTGGTTTATTTGTCACTGTTTTGAGCAGTTTGGCCTCAAAGGTTGGGTGAAAGGGTTTTTTTGATGGAAGGGAAGCATTTTTTAAATCATGTAGCCTCACATCATTGCTAAAGTGCAGTATGTTGACACTTTGGATGCTCTGTCAAAGAATTAGAAAGGTTCGGGCAGTACCCACTAGGTGGCGTCACATACTTTGGCAGCCCTGATTATAGGTAGGCCCAGTGGTGGCCATAGTGTTCTTGGTATAAGACAGGGGGCGCCATAGGTGGTATTAAGTGTAATCCAAGATGGCTAACCGCCGAGTGATGACGTCACGTGCACTCCCTCTATACATGAAACTAAATCAGTACTAAAGCCAACAAAAAAGATTTCTGGGGTTCTTTATTGACACCATAACAATGACTATTTCATTAAAATAACAAAAGTTGATAAATTCACAACAACAGCAAAGCAATGGGGACATCCGATTTTTTTAGTTCAAATTCCTGCTGTTGGCGTCGCCACTGAACTAGTGGGCCTAAACAGCACACTGTCACACTGCAAACTCAATGGCTATGAGCAATCTTCATAGAGAACAGGTGAAATATCTCTAGACCCACACCACCTAGAAACAAACTGCCTGGTACACATATAGAAAACATATTCAACGCTATGGTTCTGCATTTCTATTAATTTTGAATCAAATAAACGTTTTTGCACTGCGCATACCAGCAAACTCAATGCATTGTCAATGGCCGTGAGCAATCTTCATATAGAAAAAGTATATTTCTCTAAAAAAATACACCACTTAGATACAAACCGTTTGGAACTCATATAGAAAATATATTCAACAAACAGATTATATTAAATTTATATGGTTAGGGTTCTGAATTTCTATTAATTTTGAATAAAATTGACGTGAACTGCGCGTATCGGCAAACTCAATGAATCAATGCATTGTCAATGGCCGTGAGCAATCTTCATATAGAAAAAGTGAAATATCTCGAAAAATACACCACTTAAATACAAACCGTTTGGAACTCATAGAAAATATATTCAACAAACAGATTATATTAAATTTATACGGTTCGGGTTCTGAATTTCTATTAATTTTGAACAAAATTGACGTTTTGAACTGCGCGTATCATCAAACTCAATGCATTGTCAATGGCCATTTAGGCCACCAAGTGTCCGAAAAATTAACTACGCCAAATGTCCCCCATTGCTACGATTGAACCAACCAAAAATATGACAATTCGCAGGGTTGATAGGAATAATGATAGGCTACGAACCAGCTATCTTGTATGGCCAGGCTCATATCAAATCCTTAGAGATAGATCAAAACTTGGCGCTGCCACGCACGAAAGGAAACTTCGAGCGGCCCATGACAATTTCGCCAGAAGGCCAAAACGATATAATCTGGTGGCTTTCCCACATTCACAACTCACCCAACCCGATTAGGATGGGAGAGCCTAACACTACGTCGTGGGTCAGGCCCCACCCACCCTACCAAGACTATTATGTTTCGCTAGAACCAAATCAAAAACACAATAAGTATCCATATAGAGTTAAATCATTTTTATCCTAAAAAGTATGTAAAAGATTGCTGGAGCCGGATGTGTTTCCTTCTCCCTGACCCACGACTATCCGAAGCTAGTACCTCGGGAAAACACCAGTTATCCATTATCTGTACCCAGGTAAGATTTGTATAACTATTCTATATAATTTCCTCTGCTTCATCCACGAATCTAAAAAGAATTGTTAATGGGGTCTTATTAAAGGCCAATACAATGTCAATTTGGTGTTTTTGGATGAGTCATATTTAAAAAAGAAATGTAAAAATAATGCATTTACTCTGTGGATTTGTACACATATATGAGACTGTCTCAAAAGGTACTAAGCAATATGGGACTTTGTCTATTGTAACGATCAACATACTATCTGCTTATGCATTTGCTCAGGATAAACTGATTTGTTTTTTACATGGTGTTTCATAATCCCAATAAAATACACATTGATTTGAAGCAGATGTCCTTGTGTTTTCAGTGTAACTGTTTCTGAGCTGTTTTGTGTCAATCGTTACAATGGAAAAAAAAAAAGAGTTGTCACCTTATGAGACAGGCTCATATACAAGCTAAGGCTTAGCTTCAATAGTTTTGCTAGTCAGGGAAATCTTGATTGTGGTACTTGTAGTGGCTGTGCTCAACCGAACATTGGTGGCCTCCTAATTCACTACCAATCCTACTTTTTCAAGGTTCCCGCGGATCCTTAAAAAAGTCTTAAATTGATTTGTCAATTTTCAAGGCCTTGAAAAGTCTTAAATATGGTAACTTTTCTGTGAACGGTCCTTAAAAGGTCTTAAATTGGATTTGGCCACAATGATATTTTTTCAAGATGTAGCAGACCCACTATATCACAGACTAGACTGGCCAGCATAGTGATCGTCCACATAGAGATCCGTAGATTTCATCACCTCACTCAGATCGGTAGATTTCATCACCTCACTCATTTCTGTTAATATTTAATTAAATGTGTGACACATTTGCCGCAAAAAATGTCTTAAATTGTATGAAAATTGGCATTAAAAAGTTTTTTAAATATCTTTAAACTGATTGGCTGATAGGTGCAGGAACCGTGCATATACAAGCTAAGGCGTGGCTTCAATAGCTGATAGTGGTTGTCCAGGGAGCATTTTGTTTTGAATTTGAAAGTTTTGATTAGCAACAATTGCTAATCAATTTGGCAATCTACATAACTTGTACTGCGATTCAAGACACGATACCGAACAAAATGTTCCCTGTTGTTTGCTCAACAGAACAATGATGTCCATCCTAATTCGCTTCTAATCCTTGACCGTCATTTGACCTTCAGGTGGCTTTGGGACACAAACGAGCCAGGCGGGCGGTCTGTTCGGGAGCACCTCCAACCCAAGTAATGTGTTTGGCACGCCGACCACCAGCTCCGCCTTTGGCACCAAGACCCCGGCTGCGACCGGGTTCGGTGCCACGAACCAGGCTGCTGGCGGCCTGTTCGGTGCGACCGGTTCGTCGCTATTCGGGGGTACGGGCACGACAGGAGCAGCTGGGGGTGGAGGCTTGTTTGGCACCACAAGTAAGCCGGCTGGTGAGGTGACGGAGGCACAGCGGGTTCTCATGGTTTTCGCTCTTAAGCAGCTCGCGGAATGGCAAATGATCTTCCAACATGTGGACACTGTTTCCTGTAAATTTGCATATAAATTCCTGGCGATAATTTTTTTTTTTTTAATTTAAAAAGTATTTTTAGTTTGAAGTAATTAAAAAAAGGCTAAGCTTAGGAGTTATTTGAAGTAAAGATATTTAGTTTTCACTCACATTCTCAAATGTCAGTATTTTTGTTTAATTTAACTAGCGGGCACATATTTATATTTTCTATAACCCCATCACCATTTAAAAATATTTGTTTATTTAGAAAGAAAAAAAAGGCTTTACATTGAGTTCCTGTTTCATCTGAGCTCTTTCATGGTTGCCACAACTGCTTATCCAATAGTTTGTGGTCAGAAAAGCGAAATGTAATTTGCCACTTCTAATGGGTTTTATGGCTGTCATAATTCTGTTTCAGTGTAAGTTTTTACTAAACAGTTCCTGTGTTTCGTGATTAGGAAGTTCCGTATTTAATGCCTCTCACGAGATTCATTTATATAGTCTTAATAGAATAATTTAATGGATAAACTAATTTATTTATTTTAATGAACCAATAACGTTGTTATGAGTGTTGAGTGTGGGGATAGCCGATTACCTATTGCAAAGAAAACCATTTAGACACAATAACAAAAACCCACAATATTTCATTATAATACATATGCTAGATGCATTTCAGTGTAAACGCATCAATTCCATACATTATGCAAGTATAACATTTTAATGATATTGAACCTAGATTTTGTCTATTCCTTTTTCTTCTTGATTTGTGTATGGTATGTAGCCGACATTTGGGTCAGTTTTGTGAAATGTCATGAAGGAGTGGCTGATGAAACAATAAATGTTTGGGTTTTTGTGGGGGGCGGGGGGTGTTCTCCAATTATTATTGTCTTTACATTGTGTTGCTTTCTCAAGAACATAAACTGTATTTTTCAGAACTTTAAATTTACTATTTAGTTGATTATATAACCCACCGTGTACAATTCCCTCTGTGACGTAATGAAACGAGGATTAATATATAATCTTCAGTAAAGCAGTATGGTAATTTTGTATACATCTTTTAATCAAACATACACCGAAGCGATGCCACTGGCATAAAATAATGAAATGTTAAACTTTCACAATACTTGAAAACATGTTGCCTTTCTGAAACACCTGCTCGGTATAAATGAATAATTCGATTTTATGTGGTGTATAACGTATTATGTGAGTATAAAGAAACAATGGGAATTGTTTCCTTATATTATATTACTTGATACCATTGTTATTCTCCGTAAGACTCCTCACTTGACCGGTGGTGCCTCCTACGCCCACGCCCACCCTCCACCTGGTGCCGACATTGTCAGTCGCACTGGAGGATAAATGAATAATAAGATTTTATACACGTATTCTGGAATAGGTTTGCAGGCCCAGTCGGGTTAATGTGCAACTTGTTCGCTTTGCTGCAGCTGCGTTCGGTGCTGGCGTGACGGGCACAACGGTGAAGTTTAACCCTCCTTCAGGCACTGATACTGTGCTGAAGGGAGGCAACTCGCAGAGTATCAACACCCGGCACCAGTGTATTACTGCCATGAAGGAGTACGAGAGCAAGAGTCAGGAGGTAATCACACCGCACTGTGCCACTGCTTCTGTATTCTGGTAGATGGGGCCTTCTTTGAAACCGGATACCACTTTGTTGTTTGTTTATTAAAGATGGTTTATTTACCATGTCCATAACATACAACTTCATGATAGAACTTGTTTTCAATGCTAAGCAGCTTTGGTCATTAGTTTATAGACTACATCATGGTTCCGACTGCGCATGCGCTGAAAACGGTGCCGGGAGCAAAGCAAAGGCATACGGCCATTGAGTTTGCCGATACGCGTAGGGCAAAACGGCATTTTATTCAAAATAAATAGAAATACATAAAAATTTGGCACAAACATGGATGGAAGGATGCAATATAATAATATAATGAATATTTTTAAGATACAACTCTCCATAATTAAGTATTTTGAGCTAAGAAACTTACAATTTCAGTCACTTTACAGGCTGATGTTTACATCACCGTTGATTAGCCAGAAGTAATTCTTGTTCTAAATATTAAAATGTCAAATGTGTCAAAGATATATATAACCAATATCTGATTAACCCTACTCATTTTCTATTTCTATATATGTCATTAACCATAGAATATAAATAAAAACATGAATAAAATAAATCAAACTGACTGGCTATGGCTCTAACGCTAGTCTGACTGCCCAGATTTGTCTAAATCTAAATGCACATGGCATAAGATGTGCTGATTATATTGATGTAAATGCAATGCTGGATAAAAGATTATCTTAATTTATTATATATATTTTTTTAGTTGGTGTTCTATGTTTTAAACAAGAGCTGAAACTAGCACATTTCATAGCTGCACCCAGTGTATGTGCATGTGCTTCGCGTAGGTTTGTTTTGCTCTGCTGCATCCCACAATGCACCGCGCCGCTGGAACCGTGATGTAGTCTATTGTCTTGAATAATTATTTGCAAGTGTGTTTATCTTCGAGCTGCCTAGGAGCTTCCTGGTCCACAATTACCATATGCTTCAGCAGTAACTGGTTCTGTTAAACTGCCTAAGTGTTCCCTTTTGTAGGGCAACAAATGCTTATTAAGTGCATCAGCATCTAAGTTAGATCTGTAGAATAAATTCTAGATATTTGCTTTAAAACAGTCATCTGTAGACACTGATCTAGTTTGGCAGTTTCATTTGGACATTACAGTAAAACCTCTCGAACCGACCACCTCCACAGATCGACCACTCCCCTATATCGATAGCTTTATTTGGGGGTCAACAATACCATTGTAACCATATTCTAACTCCCTAACTGACCACCTCCCTAAATGGACCACTTAAAGTCCGTCCAAAGGTCGGTCGATTTAGAGAGGTTTTACTGTATTTACAATGTATATTTTCTCTCTCAAATACTGTCAGGAGTTGCGTGCTGAAGACTACGTGGCAAATAGAAAGGCAGGAAGCACAGCTGCTGGAGGACTATTTGGGGCAACTCAGACACCGGCGCAACAGAACACCGGCTTTGGAGGCTTCGGACAAAATAAATCTAGTGGGTTTACAGGTAACCTTCAATGTTGCTTGTTACTGTTCGCTTTCATTCCGTTGCCAAGTTTATATAATTTTGACATTGGGACTGCAGGCGCACCATGACTGATGTCGAGAATGTTGGTGCGCCTTTATTGAACCATTGATGGACATGGCTATTAGCTGTCCGTCGTCAAACAGAACTTTCAGGTGAGAGAAATTGTGTGCGTAATTCCTACGCGCCGATGCTTTTCCCCAGACCCAGCTATTTCGGTACCAGAATTTTAATTTCTTGAACAGCCATGCAAATTGCAAATATAATTTCCTAGTGAACTGCTGACTGTTGGTTGGATGCGAACGCTCCCAACCATCATCTTTCACCGAATACAGTATGAACCCACATAGCGGTCAACCTGATAAAGTAACCAATAACCACTTTTAGCGCGGTGCCAAGTAATGTTCGCTTTGGCCATCATGACTGATGCTACCACGTTATCCAGTCGCTATAACTTAAAGCTGCACAGTCCGATAAAAGCCTCAAATTTTCAAAACCAAAACCATTATTTAGATTTGATCCTACATATTTAACTTAGATACAGATGCACTTATTAACCCATTTGTTCCCACATGGAAGGGAACACTGAGTCAAGTTAATAGAATATGTTACTGCTGAAGCCTATGCCATGTTTGAGCTTCAAATATCTACAAAATTAGCCTTTTAAAGCAAAAATTATTTCAAACTAAAGTAAAGTAGACTATAACGAGAAATATAATGTATTTTTCTCAGACAATTTCAGAAAGTTAAAACCATCGAACTATGCAACTTTGAACCCACAGCTGACTGGATAAACGGGGGTTCCACTGTACATGTTTTCACTCTTACCCTTTTTGTGCGCTTTTCCATCTGTCAGGCTTTGGTACAAACACGGCAGCCGGAGGCTTGTTTAGTCAGCAACAACAGCAGCAGCAGCAGCAACAGCAGCAACAACAGCAGCCCTTACAACAGGCCAACACTTCACTGTTCGGTAGCACCGCGAACAAGCCTCTCTTCGGCACAACCACCACATCAGCATCGACTGGTTTTGGTGGCTTTGGCACCGCTGCCACCACACAGGCCGCCGGAGGGCTCTTTGGACAGGCGCAACAAAAGGTAGGGGGGCGGGTGTTGAATTTTGCACTGGTAGTTTATGCACAGGTGATTCAGGAAATTATTGTAGTGGGATGGGGGAAGGAGGATGCAGTATTTTGTTAACCCCACCACCTACACATTATTTTTCCTCAAACCGATAACCCACCTTTTTATTATTAATAAATAAACAAAAATTCCACCATCCCATTGTGTTTTATTATGCTCTTCCAATTTATTCTAGGGCAATAATAAGTATTTCTTTAGTTTTTCGATATTATTATTATTGTTATTGTAAATCGAAGTTCACATTGATTTTTCGGACAATTAAGACAGTAAGCATGCAATCGAATTCCATGAATTTGCCTTATCTTTTCATACACATATAAACTATCTCCCCCCGCACCCCCCACTCCTCATAGTTATCTGTTCAGGGATGAAAGATCTCCGCGATTTCGCGGATTTCCGCTATTTACCGATTATTGGTTAGCTCGAATCCCGTTTTTATATGACTTTAGATGTTGGTAGAACAAAAAAAAAAAAACCAGAACGAGTTAGGTATGGGCCATACTATAGGCACAACAAAGACAGTTGAAGCCAAACTTCGGGGATTTTTCTACGATTCTCTGACGGTGCTAATCCTATGGAGGGAAAATCCACGTTTTCGCGGAAATTCAACGTCGGTGTAACAATCTCGGCTTGATTTCCGCTTTTTTTTGCCGGAGACCACTTTCATCTGTCTGTTAAAGCCGTAATTAAAATGAACATTTGCTCTGCTTTAAGGGGACACATGGATGATCGCAACATGAATTTGGGATTTCTGGTTTTTGGTGTATTCATATAGAAAAACTTAGTTTTTTTGGACAGATAATTACTTGACTGGATATTTTTGTATATAATATGGAATTCTAGATGATGATACTGGACTTTAACATTTGAAAGAAACACTTTGTGAACTTTGAAGCTCATTTTCTCAGAACTGCTTTTCCCAGAGTTTTGCCAATTTGCCCCCTCTAAAAATGTAAGTTATAATTGTAGCAGAAAGTTGAAACTTGGCAGTCTTATGTAAAAGTTGCTGCTGAGTGCAATAAGATGGTTAAAAACACTATCTTTCATAGTTCAAGAGCTAGGGATAGAGACACAAAAATTGACCATTGAATTTTTTTTACCTCTGGTTCGTCATGTAGGGACATGTTGGTAATGACATATATAAATTCACAAACCACCTTATTGCACTCAACTGGACCAGTTCTTCATATAATAACTTGATTCAGGCAAATCTAGGCACATTCAGTATACTTCCTGGAGGGGGTAAAATTTAGATTTTTTTTTTTGCAAGATCCTTCATCATATGATCCCTACTCAAGATAGAGCTTTGAAACTCTGCAGATATGCTTCTCTTGATACAAAGAATGTGTGCTCCAATTTTCAAAGCTCTATCTTTAATAGTTTTTGAGATACGGAAATCACCCAAAAATCACCCATGTCTCACCTTAAACGTTGTGTGGAGTGCTTTGAAGTCTATACTACTGCTGTTCTGACATAGTGACAAATTATCAGTTTAGTTAAAGTTGCAGTCTGGTGGTTTTAGGTTTGTCATTTTGTTCCCCTTTTAGATTAATATATTCGGTTGATAGTTAAAACTTACCTTTCTTTAGTTTGTGGTACCGTTTATTGTAAATGTCTAACTGCAGATATTTGAGGTGAAAATATGGAAAATTAATTTAGATGTGCTGGGCACAATATGCTTTTTTTAAAGTAATAACATGTTCTATTGAATTGACCCAGTATTCCTTTCAAACCAGCATCAAATGCTTTGTTAATAAGTGCCCCAGTATCCAAGTTGAATATGAAGGATCTAAACCTAAGTAAATATTTTGCTTTTGAAATGTTTATACTTTGATCAGAGTCTGTAGCTTTAAGTGGACAACACTTGCCAGCAGTAAAACAATTCATTGTTGTTGGCGACTGTTTGCTCTCAGGGACCCTTCGGTGCAACGACAACACAACAGAGTGGGGGACTGTTCGGGCAGACACAAACTGCAACCACCGGGTTTGGGACAAGCGGTGGCTTTGGTGGCTTTGGGGCGACAGCTCAGCCCGTAAGTGCATTGCTACCGTAAAAACTCGCCATCAAGTCAATTTATATTTTTAGATAAAGGAAGTTCTCAGAAGCATCTTGAGTTATACACGCATCATATTCCCTACCTTTTCACTATCAGTTTGCTGGTAACTATGTATAGTAAAAAAAAAATATATAAAATTACCTCGACTTATCTGCCGGGTCGCCTAATATGCGAGGTTCTACAGTAAGTGCATTGCTTCCTTGGACACTGGCTTTATATTCTCACACACACAGTTACTTACGTCATGCATTTCTAAGTACTGCTCATAACACATTCTTTACTGTGATATCCATTGGAATTCCCCGTAATTAAAAACCCGATATCTGACTGCGTGGTCTGATAATGTTTTATTAAATATTTTTCTACAGTTGATTCAAATATGGCTGAACATTTCAGTTTCCACGGGTGAAAGTAGCGTTTGAAAGCTGCACTCACTTAGTTTCATTGCGAAGTCCGGTGGTTTTTGGTTTTTGCCATTGTTTTGCATTTATATAGTTGGTTGATTGTTGGAATCTACTTGACTTTACTTTATTAGGAAGCAACTTTTTTAAATATTGGTTAATTTTGGGGATATTTGAAGTGTAAAGATGGGGAACAAATTTGATCACGGACTTCAAAGCTCTTATTGGTTCGGGATCAGTAGTAACTTCTTTTATTAAATTCATTTAGCATGCCCTTATGTGTGACAACAAATACTTTATCTGTGTATCAGTTATCTAAATTGGATATGTATGGTAAAGTCTAGACATGGTGTTTTGGTTTCGAAAATATTATGCTTTCATCGAACTATACAACTTTTTTCCCTTTGGTTCTCTGAAATGTTTATCTAGTTTGGCTCTCACCAACCTGTATGTATTTCAGATTTATTCAGACCTCCAACCTCATGTCGATAAACAACTGCTTGGAGTGCATTTGACTCTAACTATATCATTTTAATGTAATGTATCTCTGAACGGACATTTTCTATGCCATGTGGAAATAGTGACTTGATTGGTGTTTGAAGTGTGCGACATTGAATAGGTCAGCGCTCTGTCTGGGTTTGACTGTTGCTGTTGTTTTGTTTTAAGGCTCAAACGGGAGGTTTGTTTAATAAGCCAGCGTTCGGTACACCAACAACAAACACAGCCGGTTTGGGCTTCGGCCAGCAAACTGGTGGCGGACTCTTCAACAAGTCGGCCACCCCCAACACCGGCTTCAACTTCGGTCAGCCGGCCAACACAGGCGGCTTCGGTGAGTTATATGGAATTGCACCTCTCCCCAGCCGAGTCGATCAGAAGGCATTCAGAATGGACAGCTTCTTCCAAAGTACCTCGCCTAGCTCTTAGTGCTACTGAGACAGGCAAAGGATGGGTTTGGTGTCAGAATAATGAGACTGAGCAGGGATATTGTTTCACGGGAGTCAGTGGCATGGTATCCCTGTGGGGAAGCACTAAAAAGGCTGGCTTGAGTGCAGTCATAGGTCAGTCAGTACCCTTCTCAGAACTGCCAACCATTACGATTTCTGCAGAATCATTACGATTTTCGCCCCTCATTACGCAATTACGGCCGTGTACTGAAACATACGGAAATTCGCCCTTTTCCACAATTATATATTATATACATATCTATTTTTATATAATTATTATATGTACAGTACATAATAATAATATACTTGAAATTCTTTTTTACTAGCTTTAAGTGTTTTTTTAACAGTTTGAGAACACAATATGTATATTCAATATGCACAATATGTGTATTCAACAGTTATTGTATACCTTATTCTATATACCTTTTGTGTAAATAACCCTGAATTGAAAAATGGCTGGAAGACCAGTGCTTCAGCACTGAAAAAAGACTTATTCAGCAGAATAAACGTATTTACCACACAAAAAAATATATATATATCCATGATCCGCGATTCATGCGAAAATCATTACTCTGTCCCATTTTAAATTGTTGGCAGCTATGCCTTCTTGATATGTGACCTACATCGGACATGATGGCCGAATCTGTAGAGCATGCGCCTCGCGCGTGAGATTATGGGTTTGGTTCCCAGTCGAGTCAAACCAATGACCTATACAAATCTATACTTGTTGCTTCCTAGCCTGGCGCTCTGCATTAATAGGATAGGACACGGACTGGTTTGCACAGTATCCGGATAATGTGACTGGGATATCGGGTCATGGTGACGGCGGCCTGGTCTACCCGTGGGGCAGCACTATAAAGTTGCCATTAGCGGACACTATGACAAGTCACTACCCATCCTGATATGACCTTAGCTGTTGCTAGGAGGTAAAAAAACAAACAACAACCCTAGTTTTGGGCAATGACCTGTCTTTTTAGGTCTGACCTGTTCTCACCCCTGTTTTTCGGTTGCTATGATACAGGCCAACAGCAGACTGGTGGATTGTTTGGTGCCAAGACCGGTGGCTTCGGTGCTACAACCAACACCCTTGGTGGCGCAACGAGCTTCGGTACAGGCCTCGGAACTGGGTCTTCGCTGTTCTCAGGGCAGCAGAACAAGCCCACGCTGGGTCTGGGAAGCACCTTTGGAGCAAACACAGGTACGTGCACATATATATATGTGTACATCGTATACAAATTTGAATTTTTGTTATTTCGTTTATATGTATATGGGTCACTCTCCTGAAAACTGGCCAGAAGTGTCACATGGAGAATTAAATCTAATATTTGAATATTTAAACATTTTTTGGTTGTAAATGAAAGCTGGAAATCTCCCCATTACATCTATGTAAAATATAAATTTGTAGTTTTTTTGTTTTGGTCCATTAGTTGTTTAAGCAGGGGAAATTTCAGTCAGAGACGACTGGTCTTCCTCATTCCACTGCTGGTCGATAGAAAGCCTGAGCCTACACTTTTACCGACCCAAGGGATTTCTAACCTCCCACACCACATAGACATGGTATGAGAGCAACCGGCCTTTGATGACACTGTAAGTTATACACAGCGGTGGAAATCCAAATTGGCAGAGCTGGGGGCACGAGGAATTGATGAGATAAAAAATAACGGTGTAGTCCGTGATTAAGCTATGTCATATGGCAGTATCACATGTGTTTCTCAGACGTAACACATCTTTAGGACACCACACAATCTGCTTAATACAAATCTAAGCAGAATTAAATAATTTCATACTGAGAAGCATATTAATCATGGCATAATATACAGAAATATGTAGTGCTTATATTGATTTTTTTTAAAGTAATTCCCAGCCATGCTTTATTCACTGAATAATTAGTGTACAATATTTGTGTGGCATCCAGACACCACTGGTTACATCTGTGATGGAAATTTGTAATGTTATTTCTGAAGACATTAAATAAATATTTTTTAATTTAAGCATGCATACATGTTAATAAATATTTCCTTTTGATTTGGGAACTGTTTTATTTGATATATCAATGCAATACAAGATGTTAGTAAGGATCCAACCATGTCCCATATGTCATGTTACAAATGGCTGAGTGTAAAATAGTGTTTTTTTGTACAAAAACACTTCCTAACTAAAAAGACCAAAGTTGCATGTGGTTTATTTTATTTCCCTTATTTCTTACATCAAATCTGAACATGAATATGAAAAGTATAAGGGACAAACTTTGCTAATATTTTTTTGCTTTTCTCTTTAATATTCACAAATAAGACAAAACCATAGCAATGAAGTTTCAAATTATTATTACTACTGTTTATAAAGCAAGTGGCATGTGAAATGTCCTAAAAATGTCAAGTTTTGTGTGGAAAATATTTGATTTTGGAGTCAGATTGGTTTCCATGCTATACTGCTATTTATTGGGTGTGAGCATCATTTGACCTACTTAAAAATGAAAGAATATGTTTATTTTCAATTATTCAGATTCAAAAGGACATACACATTGAGGAATCTTGTTTATAGGACTTTGGCAGCATTTTGATTTTGTGGTACTGATGTCACACTATTGGTACACAACTTCTGAGAACGACCCATATATATATATATTTTTAAGGTGATGTGGTCACTGCCATTAGTAGGGGTTGAGGCGCCACCTGGAGGGCAGATGGGGAATTAGCGGAGCTCCTTTGTAGTAGACCTCCAGCTCTCCAGGCTTCACTCCAGCCTCCAATAGCCCAAATACCAAAGGAGCATATACAAAATCAATCTTATGATTTTATATACGCCTAGGCTTAGGAGTTGTGTAATAATCCGAGTAAGCGCGAAGACCGGAAATAGGTTAAAGCTGATGGGTGAGATCGATTTAAAATCATGTTACTCATTCAATTACTATTATGGTGCCTACAAGTGTATACAATTGTGTCTTGTTTTTTTATTGCACTTGCACAGACCTATTTGACTATTCAATGCAGAACTATATTCTGGTGACTTCATATGGCACTAGTGTCAGTCAGCCAATCAGAAGGCACTCTTATATCCAAAGTGTCACCGTGTACCTTTTTATATACCGTATTCTCATGACTTAACGCCCTTGGCGTTTAAATTGGCAAATCCAGAAGTGGGGGGTGGGCGGGCGTTTACCCACACATGAGCGCTTAAGGGGTGGGCGTTTAAGAAATATTGACCATGTGGGGGTGGGCGTTAACCTGCGAGAATACGGTACATATAGAATTTTGTCTGATTACATAAATTTTACCATCTTTTGATGCAATTAACCATTCCAGAACTATGGGATTTTGAGGGTTTTTTAGTGTTTTGCTGACAGTATTTAAGCAAAAGGATACCTTTAAAATATATTTTAACCTGAAATCAGTCAATATCGACCTAGTAAAGTTGACACACTTGTTGATGTGATGCCGACAATGAATCCAACACGTGCTGTGACCCCTTGTTGCAGGGCTCGGCTCGTTCGGCAACACGACGCTAGGGGGCGGCCTCGGTTTGGGGGGCATGGCTTCGGGTGGGCTCGGTTCAGGCGCTGACTCGGCCGCGCTGGCCGCTCAGCAAGCGCAGATCCAGCAGCAGCTGCTCGCGCTGGCCAACTCGCCCTATGGCGACTCGCCGCTCTTCAGGAACCTGAAGCAGGTCAGTCACACTCAGCTGCACTTTGCACTTATACCGCCTTGTGCTTTTCCCTCACACGTATCATACTTTGTTGGTTTTGATTGTACATAATTCTTCGTTACAATTTCCGCTTTGACTAATGTCCCACTTTGCTGTGTTTCGCTCTGGCACAAATCCTGCTCTTTGGGTTTTTCATTTTGAACAAAGCTTTCTTCATAGTTTTCGCTTACACAAATCCCACTCTTCAGGTTTTTCACTTTGAACAAGGCCTTCTTTACATTTTTCGCTTTGACACCAATCCCGCTCTTCGGGATTTCACTTTGAACAAGGTCTTCTTTATAGTTTTCGCTTTGACACAAATCCTGCTTTTCTTGGTTTCACTTTGAACAAAGCCTTCTTTACAGTTTTCGCTTTGACACAAATCCTGTTCTTCGGGTTTTCACTTTGAACAAAGCCTTCTTTACAATTTTCACTTTGACACAAATCCTTCTGCTTTTCACTTTCAGCAAATTGTTCTTGGTGTGTTTCCCTCTAGCACATATCCCACTCTTCCGGTTTTCAATATGACATGTCCTGCTCTGTGGTTTTCAATTTGGCATCAGCCTATAAGGATTAGCAACTTAGTGATTACTTGATTCTTGATAGAGCTTAAACTACTACTAGAGTGTTTTTAATAGTTAAAATTTGTTCATTAATTATTAATTATTATTATTTGTCCTTCCTTCGGCTTTCATCCCACTGGTGTCCGAATTAATAGGAATTAGAGTGTGATTCTGTCCTGATTGTATTTGAGGTTAATAAAGTTAGTTGTAATTTGTTTTCCTAATGTGTTTAATTATTTTTAAGCATAATTCATTTGTGTAAAATACAGCGGATGGGGTGGGGGAATTACTTCATATTACTTGGATCGCGGGGAGGGATTTCAAAATGTTATAGACTTGGTTGTCAAAAGAAATTGCGTGGTTAGTTTTTTTTCTAATTTTAATATTGGAATATATTAAAAGGGCCATAATTGGAGTTAACTTTTGGTTTGTGTGCAGGAGGAGTGCAAGCGTGATGAGGCCTTGAAGCCGACCAACCCTGCAGCCCAGAAGGCGGCCTTGACAGCCGCCAACCAGTACAAGGTCAATGCCCGGCCCATCGCCAAGATCAAGCCGAAGCCGCTACAGTCACTCAACAGCAAGGTAACTTGTCGCACAGTTCTTATACGACGCACCCGTATTTTTGTGTGTGTACATTAATTGATTAAGCAGGGGAAATTTCAATCATGGACGATTGGTCTTCCTCATTCCACTGCTCCTTGCCCTCTCCTAATAATGCCGAGTGCCTGGCTAGGAAGTGACAAGTATAAATTTTTACGTCATTGGTTTGACTCGACCATTACTCGGATATGGCAATGTCTATGGTTTTGTCCAGATTGTGCTGACTGGAGATATGTGAGCTTGAGGTAGCTCAGGCGGTAAGAGTCCACGGTCTACCAAAACGGGAGACGGACACTCAACTCATTCTGCCATCCTGCTGGCGTCCTACAGTGTGTGATTATACACTATAGGAGTGCGGCGTATAACAACTGTGACTACTTTTGGTTCGCGATTCTGTTTGCCTTAATAGAGCCTCTCATGAACAAGTGTGGACAAGGTTAAGTCGCATAGCTGCAAATAATATCATTGTCGCCTCATACAATGTAAGTATTTGCATTAACAGTTACTTTTGCCCATGGGACAAGAAGAACCAACGATCTTGTCCCAACCGTTGCTATCTTTCAGACATAATATATACTGAGTCTAAAGCCTCTGTGACCTGCACATCGGCGAAGCTTTCGTGAATGTTTGCGAGAATTTCTTTTGTTAATGCATCTTGATTTTGAGGATAAATTCTGGTGGCATCGCTGAAGTGGGCAGTTCAGCAGGTGTTGTAATGGATATTACCCGAGAGAGTGCGTTAGCAACACTATTTAGGCATTTAATAAATCATTTGTTTTCCAAATCTAACTGCTAAATATTGGTGATATTTTACATTGTCGAGGCTACCACCTCAGCTCCAATTTACCCACTGTCTCTTTTTCGCAATCTTCAGTCGCAGTTGTTTGATGGCCTAGAGGAGGAGGAGTCTTCATTCGGCAGCGACACCTTTTTACCTCGCAAGTCGATTAAGAAGCTGGTGATCAAGAGTGGCCAACGCTCGCTGCACAACACATCCAGCATCTCGCCAAACAGAAGCCGCATAACGGAAGAGGATGAGCTCATTGCGCCTTCACCCATCATGACTCCTGCCAATGGCACCGGGGACAGGTATGTGGCTGTTGGTACAGGAAAGCCAGTCTACAGGGATTATCAAGAAACTAACAAACAAAACAAACAAAAAATATTGGTGGCCAGGGCTATCTATTCACTCCACCATAGGTTCAGTTATTTCAAATACCACAGGTTAGTTTCATGTGTTCCTGGCTTAGATTTAAAGAAAA
The DNA here is from genome assembly GCA_030323885.1 of Branchipolynoe longqiensis. Classification (NCBI taxonomy): domain Eukaryota; kingdom Metazoa; phylum Annelida; class Polychaeta; order Phyllodocida; family Polynoidae; genus Branchipolynoe; species Branchipolynoe longqiensis. The sequence continues at coordinate 1,017,135 of CM059191.1, read as the reverse complement.
GAAAATGTCCATTTGTATTGCTGCAAATATGACCGTTCTCAAATTTATTAAATGATTCGTGCCATATGTGAATATGACACATTACATTTCTGTAAATAAGTCTACTTTGATTGAAACCGTTCATTATTCTTGTTGAGAATAAAGTCTTTAAAGATGCAGAATGGAAATGGAGTTTGAAACTGCTTGTTTTTGTTTTTAAAGGCTTTAAAATGCAGCCTATTTTGTGTAGGAAAAAAACTTGTGTGCTGTTAATTGATTTGTAAAAACAAGTTGTTCAAATTACTTAAAATATATAATGCATAAATGTTGGTTTAGGAATCTTGCTGACGGAGACACTCCAACGTCTAACGGAGACGCCGAGGTGATCATAGGCAGCAAGTCGGTAAACTCGTCCGTAGAGCACACGCCTATAAGGTTAGTAACACTAATAAAGTTCTCATCTATTGGGAGGGCTATCCCACAAGTTACTGTACATATTATTTGTTCACAGACCCAACACCCATGCCTTCATTTATTTGTTTTAATGACATCCCACCGCATTATTTTTGTATTGATCCATTTAAATTAAGACAAGAACACCACGCAGCCATGCCAATTTATTAATTTGTCAGTATTCACTACCGACACAGTTCAATTATGTTGAACACCACCATGGTGATGGTGGTGGTGGTGGTGGTGGTCTCATTGATTTAGTTTTCTTAATGGGTTGGACGCTGGTGCTCTTTTGGCCTACATTTCTGTGCTCTATTTTTACCTGTTTGAAATGTGATTTTAGTCAGATGTGTTTAACTACTGTATGACCCCCATGCAATAGCCGATGTTTACTTTTTGTGTGGGGGAGGGGGTGGGTCGTTAAACAAATAAACAAACAAACAAACAAAAAGCGTTGGAAGCTGGATGTTGGAAGCTGTGCATATAACCGAATGTGTGGCTGTTTGTAGGGGCCCGTACGGTCGGGGCGTACTGGATGACACAATCACTGCGCTGGGCTCCCACAACCGCTCGGACCCCGAACGTAGAAGGCTCAACAGCATCGGCGAGGACCCGGATGAGGTACGGCAATGTCCAACAGCCCTGAGGGATTGTTTCATGCAATATTCACACGAGCAGACTGAAATGAGGCAACTGTGGAATGGTACGAGAACGGTTGGGTGGATGGGGTCTACTGACGGGCTCCAGTTTATGTAACGTTAGGCCAACCGGATGGGGTGACTGAATCGGTAACAGTGCATCCTTCCCGTGCAGAAGGTCCGGAGTTTGAAACCCAGCAGCCGAGTCAAATCAATAACTTAGAAAATTGATACTTGTCGCTACCTAGCCAGGCACTCGATGTTACTATGATAGGGCAATGACTGGTTAGCTCAGTGTTAGGATAATGTGACTGAGTGGGAAACGGGGTCATGGTGTCAGAAACTGTGTACCACTTGAATAGCAATTTATACTTGTTATATATAACATGGGGAGGGGGTTGGAGTGAAGCATGCCGGGACCCCCCCCCCCCACACACACACACACACTCAGGACGGGGAGGGTAGGAGGAGGACACTACAGAGATCATTACACGCGATAACAGTCTTATCACTATCCATATACAGTGATAGATATAAGCACCAACAAAAGTTGACTTGTCCATATGAATTTTCACTTAGCTGGAACCGGCTCTGCCCCACCCGACGGGCCTGAAGCTGACGCGTCCCGGGTACTACACGATGCCGGGGCTCGACGCGCTGACCGAGTTCCTCGACGACAACGGTGACTGTTGGGTTCATGAGTTTGTCATCGGGCGTGATGGCTACGGAAACGTCTTCTTCCCGGGCATCACAAACGTGGCCGGCCTCAACCTGGACGAGATTGGTGAGCGGCATTTGTGTGGTGTTGTCACAAACCGCGAGTTTGTGTTGTTGTCTGATCGTCCGGTTTAATCTAATCTAATTCAGATATATGTGCAGGGTCCATACGGGGCCTGGAAAGTCTTGAAAAATCTTGAACTTCATTTGCCCCATTTCATGGCCTTGAAAAGGCTTGAATTTAACCAATTTTGGGTGATTAGTCTTGAAAAGCCTTGAATTTCACTGTCCCCACTGATCTGAATTTACCATTGTTTTTTTCCTTAAAGTTGCATTGTCCGATGAAATATCAAATTTTCAAAACCAAACCAATTATCTAGATTTGATTTTACATATCTAACTTACATACTGATGACCTTATTAAGCATTCGTTTCTGCATAGAAGGTAACACTGAGTCAATTTAACAGAACCTGTTTCTGCAAGCTTGCCAAAACTAATTTTCCATGTTTGCACTCAAAATATCTCAAAAGTTTACCATTTAAAATAAAAGTAACTTTGAACTAATGTAAAGTAGTTACTATTGATCGATCTAATATATTTATCTCAGAAAAAATACAGAAATTCAAAACCATCAGACTATGCAACTTTAAATAAATACAAATGAAAACAGTCTTGAATTCTTTTCAAAAAGGTCTTGAAAAGCCTTGAATTCCATATCTTCAAATGTGTCCGGACCCTGTTTATGTGATAAATGGGAAATATTCTCATCCTTCGGAACTCTCCCACCCCTAGTTATTTAGTTATTTTAGTTATCCATACATCCATGCATTACCAGGATAGGACTAGGACTGCCCCTGGTTAGCTCAGTAAAAGGATAGCGCGACTGACTGGGAAATCGGGCCATGGTGCTGGCGGCCTGGTCTCCCAGCGGTACAGCACTATAAAGTAGTCATGAGTGTGCAGTGTAACAAGTCGGTGCCTGTCCTGATCAAACCTTGGATGTTGCCAGGCTGTAAAACTCCAACAAACAAAACAATCATGCACATATACACATCCGATATGTGATAATGGGAAATATTCTCCTTCGGAACTTTGCCATATTTTCTTTTTCTCCATTTGTCACATCTGAATTCGATTATGTGATTGGA
>CM059191.1:928636-1013699 GCA_030323885.1 Branchipolynoe longqiensis | reverse complement strand
TGACGATCGTGGAAATACTTGACATAAGCATAAGGATTGCCAGGATAGGCGCAGAATATGCATTCTTAGGATAACATGGTGCCAATGACACACACCATGTAAGGAGGCTCCGTAAAATAGTGTGGATTACGGAAGAAATCCAAACAAAAGACATAACAACAAAGGGATAGAGAAAGCCCGACTGTCAAAAATGGCGGCAGCCGCTATAGGGAACGATCAGGTGATAAAAACCAATGACAAGACGACAATCCCCCAGAATGGTAACAACTTTGAAGAAAAAGTCATTGCTACGATACTAGGAGAAAATGGCTCAAAAATAATCAAGGACTGGATAAAAAAATAAATGAGCCAGCCTCAGTCCAAACCGTCCATGACGAAAGTGGAGGAAGGCACCGTGACGAACACGGATAAGAACGTAAAAACATCCAAGGACACAATCCAAAGCCTTAGAGATGAACTGAACAAACTACAAACGGCGTACAATAGCCTAACATTAGAATGTGCCTGGTACAAGGCAAACTACATGGGCAAAAAAGATGTAACACAAAACGGAAAGGATGAAAGCAAAAGGGATGACAATGCAACAACGCAGGAAAAAAACGCCTTACCACAACCGGCAGAAGAGAACAAAAAGCTAAACATAATCGTGTACGGCATCCCGGAAAAGGAAGGCGAGTCAATAGAAAGCACAGTATCAAATATACTGGAAAAAGCGGAATGTTCCTTTGACTGGACAGTGGTAAAAAAAGCCTACAGACTGGGGAAAAAGAGAAAGAAAAGAACAACGAATGTAGAATCAAACAAACAAAATGGTGGACAGGAAGAAAGGGTCAATGAAGACCAGGTGGGAGACCTCACTGATGACACAAAAAACCCACACAAGGAACCCAGGTCGAGAGGGATAAAAATCCACTTTGAAAAAGAAAGCCAAAAATGGGAACTATTCAGAAATAAGCAAAAACTGACCAATGAACAAAAATCTAAGAACATCACACTCAGGCCTGACAGGACTGAAAAGGAAATGCTAGACGAAAAAACAGTACAGCAAATGTACACACTGGCCAGAGAAAAAACCGAACAGACCACGGCCAGAATGAGAGGAAAAAACTTTGAAATTGAAGGAAAAATGTACAAACCATCGGAATTCGGGAACATAACTGTTGAAGGAATAAACCCAGAAGCAGCAGCAACAAGAACGCATAGCTGGGGAATTTCCTTCCAGGGACACAACTCCCCCTACAGCAATCTATACGAGTGCAAAATCCAAGGAAAAGATGGTAAAACCTACAGCTCAGCAGAGCAGTATTACTGCTCGGTTATGGCTAAATACCACAATAAGTTTGATATCATGCGACTTATTGAGGCAACGAACAACCCATACACCATCAAGGCTATCGGGAAAAAAGTATGGAGATCGCCAGAGTGGATAAAAACCAATGAAAAAGTGATGGAGGACATTGTAATGGCCAAATTCACACAAAACAAAGACCTAAAAGAGAAAATCCTGAACGCACCTGGGAAAGCCTTCAGGGAATGCACGAGATGCCCCTACTGGGGCACAGGATTATTTCTTCAAGATGCAAAGGCAGGAGAAACGATCAAACCGGGATACAAAAACAAAATGGGTGAAATCCTCCAAAAAACAAGAGACAACATCCGGGCTAACTGCCAGAAATCAAGGTAAGTGCCAAAGTTAATAGAAAAATAGAAACATTGTTAACAATAATAATAATAAAAATAATATAATAAAACAGGATAAATTAAACCCAACTGAAGCTTACGCCATACCTGCTACGAGGCGGGCATAAACATAAATGGAGAAACTTTTACGACACGCCCATAGAATGAGCGAAATTTGTCGTTATGCTATAGAAATTAAGAAAATGTACCCAAACTGATCATGTTGAAATGGCTCTGTTAAGAACCATAACATAATTTGCCACAATAAATCCTTTAATAATTATTCAAAGTCTACCGAATCGGATTATTTTAATTGTAAAATAAAATAATATCGGAATATATATATACTCAGCGGCCACATTACTAATGCTGCACAGGAACAGTAATGTGACTGCATGCACTGGCGGCGCAAGCACCGACAGCAAATTAAGGTAGGTGACCACATAATGCAGGCTGAGTAGTTTTAAATACAAATCCCAATTCCACACTAAAAACCACCTCCAGCGCAAACAGCTATTTCGACCTGACTGCCGCACAAATATGGTGGAAGAGATTGATTGTAGACTAGGCAGAGGCATGCAGTTTGCCCATCTAAACTGCCAAAGCGCCTACAACAAAATTGACAGCATTAAACTACACTTAGATATCTGTAAATTTGATGTGTTAACACTATCAGAAACATGGTTTCATGAACTGCATAGTGACCAACTACTAGAAATTGGTGGGTACAGGCTTGTGAGAGAGGATAGAAAAACACTGACCAATACACAAATACAAAAGAGGGGTGGAGGAGTTGCAATATACACCAAAAAGTACCTAAACTCTGAACATAAGCCATTACAAGAAGCAAACAGATCAGACACAAATATTGAACTAGTATGGACACTCATAAAAAATGAGAAACAAGCTAATATAGCTGTAGGGAGTCTATATAGACCGCCAAATGGAAACATCGAAGACTTCATCGCACAACTGGAGACATCCCTAGAAAGTGTGTCGAAACTGACGAAGGCGGAGATATTCTTACTAGGGGATTTCAACATTAACTACAAAACAAACAACAAAAACAAACACTCACTAGAGAACTTAATCAAAGGCAGAGGGTTAAAGCAAAAAATGAGTGAGCTAACAAGGCTTGGAGAAAACAGCTCGATAATAGACCTAATAATAACAGACTCAAATCATACCCACACCTCAGGAACAAGAAACTGGGGCATTAGTGATCATGAATTGATATATGTTACTAGAAAGAAAATAAAAACAAAAAACAAAACTACTCCCCGTATGTGTAGATCATACAAAAACTACACAAAAGAGGCACTAGAAACTCATCTGAAAGAGAAAATTAAATTGCCATTTCCAACTGAGATAGGTGTAAATGACCAATGGAACAATATCATTGGGGAAGTCAGAAAGCATCTGGACACTACCTGCCCAATAAAAAAACTTAAAATCAAAAACAACCAAGACCCATGGGTAACCCCAGAATTAATCAACCTAATTATGGACAAATATAAAACAGGCAAATTAGCCAAAGCAAGCAAGCAACTACTAGACATAGAAAACTACCACAAAGCAAGAAATCGTAGCCAGAAATCAGTGAGAAAAGCCAAAAGACGGTACATTGTCAAACAAGACCAGCAATGGGGAAAAAACTCACAAATTCTGGAACAATGTGAAAATACTAATACCAAATAATAAAAATAAAGAATGGATTACCCTTTACAACAACGAGGGGGTGGAAATCAGCAACAACGATACTGCTAATATAATGAACAAACATTTTTCAACCATAGGCAATAAACTATCCAAACAATTCAACACAAACTGGACCAGGAAAGCGCAACAATTAAATACAGACATTGGAGATTGCACAACCACAATAAAAGAGATAAGTGAGCTCATAAAATCAATTGATTGCAACAAGCCTTCGGGCATTGAAAATACCTCGAGTATAGTATTGAAAGATGCATTCGGATGCATCCCAGATGTTATATGTGAGCTATACAAAAAATCGTTCACAGAAGGTACTTATGTGGACTGCTGGAAACTAGCCAAAGTAACACCGCTCCACAAAGGAGGGGATAAACAGGTACTGGGAAACTATAGACCGATCTCCATACTCCCACTGCCTGGTAAACTAATTGAAAAAATAATGCATAGACATATTATGGACCACCTAAACGAACACAAAATATTAAACAGTAAACAGGGCGGTTTCAGAAAATACCACTCGACAATAAAAACAATTGCTAACTTAAGAACTGATATTGCAAACAGTATCAATAAAAAGAACCTAGTGGGTGCAGCGTTCATAGACTTCAGCAAAGCGTTTGACACAGTGGACCACCCTATCCTAAGGAGCAAACTAACCCAAATGGGAATAACGGGAGTAACAGGAAAATGGCTAGTGAGCTATCTAGAAAACAGAAAGCAATGCACCACAGTAAATGGATCCATATCCAATGAGGAAAAGATAACTTGCGGAGTACCCCAAGGGTCAGTCCTGGGGCCACTTCTCTTCCTCATATATATTAACGATCTAAGCAACTGGCTAGAAATTGAAAACATCCAACTATATGCAGATGACACTGTGGTATATGCTGCAGGCAAAACAACCGAAGAAATAGAAATGAAACTGAATCTAACACTAACAAAACTAATCGAGTGGTGCCAACTAAATAGGATAACCATAAACAACAGCAAGTCAAAATCAGTACTATTTGGTACCAGGCTAACTGAGATAGTTCATGACTGATAAGCTTTGGCTATTTAAAATATAGCTAAGGCTGATCCTCCCCTACTTTCACTATGGCGATGTAGTATACATGGGAGGAAATACAAAACTATTAAACAAACTACAGGTGCTACAAAATAGAGCCCTCAAAGTATGCCTTCAGGTGAACAAAAGATATCCCCCAATCGAATTACACAAAAAATGCAATGCAACACTACTAGCGAGTAGAAGGGAAACGCACCTCAAAATACTGGCACACAATTACACCACAAAACCAGGCTACACAGCAACCCCCCGTAGGGACACCAGGCAAATGGCAGCCCCAGTGCTACTGACAGCAATAAGTAACACCAAAATTTATGCGAGAAGTGTACTGGCCATGGCGGCACATGCCTGGAATAATCAACCCACACAACAACGGGCAATCGAAAGCATGGACCACTATAAAAGGTCCGCAAAGAAAACATAATACACAACCACCTACTGAAGAAACAATATCTCACCTGATCTTGGGCGCAGTCACTGCTTGCTGTGTTCTGGCACAAAAAGCAAAAGACCGGCCAGAAAAGATGGTAGATATTACAAATACGGAAACTAGCCCTCCACTAAGTACCAAGGAATTCGAAATGACTATCACCATAGGGCGCAGTCCGTCTGGGTATGTGTACTGGCACAAACCAAAGCAGAACCAGGCAGGCCACGGTCATGCATCCGAATCACCCTGAAATACAAAATGGCTAACCATACAACACAGTCATCCCACCTAGTCGCAGTCCTGAAGGGTCCAGGGGTGTTCTGGCACACTGGTGTACTATCTAAGGACAGGGCATGGGTGAAAGGATGCTGCCACAGGCCTGTATGTCATCTGCGTAGATGTACATAGTAGGCTAGCATAGGAAAAAACTTGAAAATTAAAAAAAAACTAATGTGAATTATAATGTATTATAATAATATAAATACGGAGCATGTACAAGGTTTATTCTATATGTATGTATGTATTATTATTTATCGAATTATGTTATTTGGAGTCGCGCACCAACCCCGGTGGGGCGCGCAATTGGGGCGCCACCTGCCAGCGCCGTAAAATAGTGTCACTTCTATCACAATTTAATTTGACGGCGGACGTGTGCTGCAGAGGGCAGGCACATGCACAGGCCACTACGAGATCATGTACTGCGATATGTGCGGCACCTCGCACAAAGCAGATAAGTGTAAGAAGAAAAAAGGAAAGAAAGGAAAGAAACTTGTGTCGGCAAGAGTAACAAGGTCGACGAGACAAGCTATGGATGTGCCAAAAGTAGATTCGCGAGAAAGTTCGCCAGAATTGTGTGATAGATTGTCGTCACTCACGCTAGAGGAACAGGAGACGTCCCTGACGAAAGAAATTAAAGAAATGGAGCTGGAGGAGAGAATAGCGGAGCTGCAAGAGCGAAGAGACGATATGAATACGAAACGGCAAGGACGCCTACAGACAAGCGGTGACGGGCGGAGTCGCGGCACGACGCCGGTGAAGGACGAATGGCCGACGGCAGCGACCACCGGTGCAGCGGCGGTGCCGGCGGGCGCGAGCAAGGACGAATACTCCAGCTACGGGGTAGTGAAGCCGCGGCACAGATCGCGAACAAGAAGGCGTCGACAGACCCCCTCAGACTCCAGGAGCAGGAGCAGCAGCAGTACGCGACGGCTACGAAGTAAGTGGAGTCTGAGGAGGTATGCTGTTCTTGGAAAAGATTTAAAGAAAATGAACTGCTATGAACTGGTTACAGCCTCTATACGATGGGTTTTGCATATACAAGGGGTCACAGTTAAAGACCTCCGGGCATTCCTTGAACACATTTGCTTCATGTCATCCAGAGCGAGACAGAACGACTTTCATGATTCGACTCATGTCGAATATGACAAGGACGTAAGGAAGCTAGCCGAAGTAGAAGGATTTGCAGCTTTTGGGAGTAGTAACACCGTTATGGGAATGTTTCATTATGGCATGCATAATATGCGGCCACAGAAGTCGGTGAACAGTTTCCGCAAATCTAATACATACACCAAAGAGGGCAAGCCGGGTTGTTACAGGTGGAACAAGGAGGGGGGATGCAGTAGAACAGACGAGAATTGTAATTTCGGCCATTGGTGTTTGAAGTGTGGCAGTAGAAGTCATAAAAAGATTAATTGCACAAAGGACTGACATGCTAAAAAATTTAAAAACGTTAACTCCAATAAAAAGGAAGCTCAATTGCATGACAAGTTAGATATAAATTATGTTAGTGCCGGTATTTTTGTGTGTGAGGATAGCATATTGCGCAGTACGGCGGAAAAGTTACACTTGGCACACCATAATACTGGTCTCAAATTGAAAGATAATCCTTCGCCTAATGGGACACGCTCAATGAGTGAGATTAAGAATGCTACATGTGCTAGGCCAGTAGGGCAATTGTTATCCGCTGGTGGTGTTAATGACATTTCTAAGGGGGGGATTAAGCATGTATTATGCGAGCCTCAGGCGGAACCAAAGTATGTGGGCCAAGTTAGCAATTCAAACTCAATTGATAAGAAGGTGTTAACAGTTGCGAGTGCTTTGAATACGCAGATAGGGTCTCAAATGAGTGTGGATATTGCTGAAGCAGGTGAGACTAAACGCAAAAGCCAAGTTAACAAAATAAGGCAGGATTGGATTAATAACGATAATGGTAGTAAGGACGACAGTTTTTACGTTGAGACTTTGAAAGGAGAAGACTACTGTTGGGATTTCCATTTAGAGAAAACCAGCAGAGTGAGCTAACAATACTTAGAGTTACAAGTGATTGTGTTAACGGTACATGCAATTGTGTTCATAAAATATCCGGTAACCGAATGCAGTTACTACCTTGTCGTTTTATAAGTGAGTTGTTCCTTCGGGGAGATTCTGACCCAGATTGGGTGTATATCTTGTGGGGCGTAGTTTTTGGCTTCCACGTCACTAATAGTGACTGTACGACAGAGTATGATACTGCGTTTAAGAAAATTCGCACTAAATTGTATAGGGACATTATAACCCAAAAACTCTTGTCGGAATTGAACCAGAATATGATCACTCGGAGCAGTCGCACCCCCCAGTGCGTTCATAATATTTTCTGTAACCCTAAGGAAGGGGGGGGGGAAGAGGGATAGTAGACTGCAGTAGGCCGAGAGGAAAAGCAGTAAATAAATACACAGATAAAGTTGCTTTAAAATTTAGTTATAAAAGTATTGACGATGTAGTAGAGCACATGAATTATGGAGACTATTTTTCTACAGTAGATCTAAAAGATGCATATCGAGCTGTTCCAATACACCCGACTGATAGGCCGAGGCAAGGTTTAGTGTGGGACTTTGAAGACGGAGAGGGGGATGGACCAGTTTACATGCTAGATAACAGACTCTGCATGGGACTTTCTTCAAGCCCTTTTGTCTTCTCGAAGTTGTCGGATTTCATTGTGAGGTGTGCAAATAGGGAGGGATTAGACAGAGTAATAAATTATCTAGATGATTTCTGTGTAGTATCCCCATCTTTTGAAAGCGCTGCAGAACAGCAGAATAAGTTAATTGCTATCCTGCGCCGACTAGGATTTCACATAAGCTTTAATAAGCTAACTAGTCCCAACACTAAAATAAAATTCCTCGGGATATTAATCGACTCGGTACAGCTGGAGCTAACTCTTCCCGCTGAAAAACTGGGAAAGCTAAGAAATAACTTGCTGGAGTTTAGAGGGAAGCAGAAAGCAACGAGGAAGGAATTGGAGAAGTTGGGCGTACTGTTAGCCCACTGCGCCAAAGTAGTGCGTGGTGGGCGAACATTTTCACGGAGAGTCTACGACATGATGGGATCAGTGTCTCGGCCATACTATAAAGTTAGATTAAATGCTGGCTTTAGGGAGGACATCCAGTGGTGGATCCAATTTGCACACAAATTTAATGGTAAAGCATAAATGCTCGGCAAATTTGCGGCAGTAAAATCTACTTATAGTGATGCTAGTAAGTGGGGGTACGGGGCTTTGCATAGGAATGACTGGCTGGTGGGTTGTTTCAACAAGCAGATGGAGAAGTGCCTTCATTCAGTGGTGGGTCACCACTATGACCAGCCCGATGATAACTTGAGGTCGGCTCACATTAATGCTCAAGAGATGGGTGCGATTTATGCTGCTGTAAAAAGGTGGGGTCCTACTTGGCAAGGGTCATCCATAGTAATGGTTACGGACAGTACAACTGTAGAATCGGCATTAGCCACGGGCAGGTCGAAATGTAAATTGGCTATGCACTATTTAAGACGTATGTTTTGGTTATCTATCAAATATAATTTTGTATTCACAGCGGTGCACATTAGCACGGAGGCCAATGTAGTATCGGACGCATTAAGTAGGTTAGAAGATAAAAAGATGCAGGAAGCTATATATAAAGCGGATTGCGGAAAACACCTATTTTGTACTAGTTTATTTGAACAACCCTTCTCTTTACAGAAATCGGTAGACTAACAGCAGAACAGAAGGAGTTTCAGATGAAATACTACGCCCCAAATTCGCAGACTACGAGGGCAGTCCAGATTAATAAGTATTTGTCTTTTATAGATGAATTTTCTGAAACTCATACGCCTATCCCATGCGATGCGTTACAGGTAGCATTATATGCTACTTGGTTAGCAAGAACAATGAAGTATTCATCAATTATTAATTATTTAAGTGCTCTTAACCATTTCCTTAAAGAACATGGGTCTGTACAGATAGATTATTCAGATTTTGTGATTGCCTCTACCTTACGGGGAATTCGGAGGGAGCTGGGAGATACTCCTAAGCAAACGATGCCATTGCTTCCTAATATGTTAAGGTGCATCTTCTCATTGTTATCCAATAATTCGGGACATACCGCTTGGCGGGCGGCCGTTCTTTGTAGTTTCAGGGGACTATTAAGAAAATCGAATGTTACTTTCTCTGAGGCTATGATGCGTCGAGGGGACTTTAAGTTCTATCCTTGGGGGATGGTATTAAAAATTCGGAAGTCTAAGACTATACAATTTGGGGAGCGATCGTTAGTCATACCGATAGCGCGTTGTCCAGAGGTAGAGTTATGCGCAGTCCACTGGACTGAAAAGCATTTTGCTGAACGGCCGGCCGCCTGTGATGATTTTGCATTCTTGCTACCGAATGATGCAGGAGATAATTCACCTCTCACATATGAGATCTACCAATCGACATTAAGGTTGTTTGCAGGTCGAGTAGGACTTAAGGTAGAATTGCTGTCTTCACACTCTCTACGGAGAGGTGGATGCACGTATCTGGCAATGTGTGGAGCCTCGATGGAGGAGATTCATACCAGGGGGGACTGGACAAGTGATTCGGTCTTTCAGTATCTAAAAACCCCCTTGTCGGTTCGGATAATGGACGATATGAGAGTGGCAGCCAGGTTGGCGACGGAAGGTTAGTGAGTTGGGTTGGAGATACCTCCGGTCTTTGGCATATTTATCAGTCCCCGCCAGAGAACTAATAAAATAGATCTCAGCCCAACTCGTGTTGTGTCTACCTTCCCTGCCGTAGTGAATTTATGTGAATTATAATGTATTATAATAATATAAATACGGAGCATGTACAAGGTTTATTCTATATGTATGTATTATTATTTATCGAATTATGTTATTTGGAGTCGCGCACCAACCCCGGTGGGGCGCGCGATTGGGGCGCCACCTGCCAGCGCCGGAAAATAGTGTCACTTCTATCACAATTTAATTTTTGTAGGTGGGCATATTTATCAGTCCCCACCAGAGAACTAATAAAATAGATCTCAGCCCAACTCGTGTTGTGTCTACCTTCCCTGCTGTAGTGAATTCATATAGAAACTAACACCCAAAACCGCAAAGGTTGGCCCGAGAAAGATCAGATAAAGACTCCTAGTGCGACCAAACCAACCCAGTATCACAGCTGTCCAGCGTTGAAAACAAGCACCCTCATGGGAGCTTATACGTTATGGGCAGAATAAAAAAACTTGTCACAAAAAAAAAAGAAGAAAAAAAGAAGTTAGCTGAGATTCTGCAAGAGGCAAGGGCCTGGAAAGGGAAGGTGACAGCCTCGAGGAGGCAGCTCCAGAGCTTGGCTGGGAAGCTCCAGCATCTGGCAAAGTGTATCAAGCCAGCAGTAAGGTTTACTAACAGGGTACTGGAGGCTCTCAGGAATACCCCTTTTTCGGGGCAGCACGTGTTCGCAAGGGATCTCCTTGATGATGTGGAGTGGGTTGAGAGGTTCGCGACTAGTTATAATGCTCTCCAACTGCTGCCGGGGGCGCCTCGTAAGGAGTTTCTGATAGAATGTGATGCTACGCTCACTGCAGGGGGAGCGTTCTCATCATCCCAGTTCTATGCTACCGAATTACCGGTGTCAGTAACAGCTAGGAAGTTAACGATCGCACAATTGGAAGTGCTCAATTTGGTTCATGCAGTGTCAGTCTTGCTTCCCCCGGCTCCTCACAACTATTCTATATGTGTTAACACTGATAATCAAGTATCCCAGACTGTCCTGTCTGCAGGAAAAGGTAGAGACAGGATCTTATGCGCGTGTGCCAGGCAACTGTGGTTAATGTCAGCTGCCTATAGCTTTGAGCTAATTATTAAGTACAAAGCGGGGAATACTTTGGTAGTAGCTGATGCCTTAAGTCGTTCACTCTTAAATGTTGCAATGAAATTGAAAGCAGAAAAGTTTTGCCTGGCACGTAATCTAGAGCGAGTTCCTTCACTAGCACTCGATATCTTAGATTTCAATGTGTAATTATGACATGTACTGGAAGATAGCTTTATTTGTGCATCTATCTTCCAGGGTACTCAGTGAGCCATCACAACGACCTGCTTCAGCTCTACAAGTCCGGACTCGCCCAGCGCACATGGCAGAACAAAGCGGCACATGTTACTAAATACTTTTCGTTCTGTGCTAACAATGGTGTTTCCCCGTTAGCTCCCTCTGTCTATGATTTGCTCTCGTTTATTATGTTTCTGGCATCTGTTCTTAAGTCACCGGGTGCCGTGTTCAATTACTTTAGTTCCGTTAAGCTATGGGTGTCTGGTAGTCCGGGTCTTCACCCCCAGTTTGATGCTCATGAGTTGCTAATTATGAAGCGAGCAGTTATAAACTCCTCTGCCCATGTAGTATGTAGAGCTCCCCCGATAACTCCTGTAGAATTAAGCCGTATTATTCATTTCCTGGCCACTTTGCGCCCGACTCCTCATGCAGTTATTGTTGCACTTCTCATAGGTTTCCTGACCTTAATGCGCCAGAGTAACTTGGTCTGTCGTTCACGTTCAGACCCTGGACCCCATGTAATCAAGTTTAGTGATGTAGTAATTCGTGATGCTAACCTGATGGTAACTATTAAGTCTTCTAAAACAAGAAATACTTCTGCTGTGCCACTCTGTTTCTCTCTGCCATCTATCCCTAACTCACACTGCTGCCCTGTGACTGCCTGGAGGCGATATGCTCGGACAGTCTCGCTTGCCGCTGATGCACCTGCCCTGATGCAACAAAAGGGAATTCCGCTCACTGCCAGAGCGCTACTCCAAGCTCTCAGAGCCGCTGCCGCCATGCTGTTTCCAAGCAAGGAGCAGTTCACTCTCCACAGCCTTTGCCGGGGAGCAGCCCAGGCCTGTGAACTGTCAGGCTTGCCACTTCCGGGAATCATGCAGGCCAGTACCTGGAAATCAGCTAGTGTGAACGCATACCTTGCCTGCCCGATAATACGAGCTGCTCCTGCAGCACTCACCTCTTTATTGGCGTGAGTGCTGCTCAGAATAGACACCCGTTCTCCACTGAACTGCCTGATTGGACTTTCATTAATTCTCATGTTTCTCTGAACTGCTCAGGATATGGTCTCTGCACCGAGTCCTCAACTTGACTGCTAGCTGATCCGTCAGCCCTGATTAATTTTATTTAAATTCCAAATAAACTTAACTTTAACTATGCGATGTCTTGTCTCCTTAATTGTACGAGTGTGTGAATTAAACATGTTGGCTGCAGGCTAACATGGATAATTTGCACACGAGGCTGTTCTATTTTTCGCTTTCCTGTTGCCGCCCAGTCCTCCTAGCCCTCACTTCGCTGCTGGCCGGTCTTCGTTCAACACTGCTCACCCACCCTCCCACCCACGATTAAGTGGCGTGAGTGCTGCTCAGAATAGACACCCGTTCTCCACTGAACTGCCTGATTGGACTTTCATTAATTCTCACGTTGCTCTGAACTGCTCAGGATATGGTCTCTGCACCAAGTCCTCAACTTGACTGCTAGCTGATCCGTCAGCCCTGATTAATTTTATTTAAATTCCAAATAAACTTAACTTTAACTATGCGATGTCTTGTCTCCTTAATTGTACGAGTGTGTGAATTAGGCCTTAATTTGTTCATATCTATTTCTCCAAAGTGTAAGAATACCAGTTCTATAAAGAAAATAGCTCCTCTACTCTTTCCATAATTGTTTTGGACCATTACATACTGAAAAGCACATTGGCCCCATTTACCATGAAACTACCCAGATAATGATGCACTTATTAAGCATGTGTTGCCACATATAAGCGAATGATGAGTCAATTTAATAGACTATGTTACTGCTGAAGCCAATGGTGTCAGGGTTTTGGCATACTTGCTCAAATTAATTTGTAATGTTTGCACTTCAAATATCTCCAAAGTTAGCCATTTAAAATAAAAGTTACTTCAAACTAAAGTGAAGTAGATTATAACAATCAATTTAATATATTTATCTCAGAAAATTGACAGAAACTCAAAACCATCGGATTATGCAACTTTTAACAAATTATTCATATTCTAGAAATATCAACTGGATTGTACTTAGATTGACTGAAAATAGCCATTTGCACTTACAATATTCTAATTTCTTGTAAGCAGATGCAAACAATTTTGTGCTATAATTGATTAATTTCTGGCTAAGCCTTGCCCACTGTTTTTTTTGCGTGTGTTTTTTTTTCTTGATATCATTGATAAGTCTGAATAGACTTGTTTTCACCATTAGACAGTTTGTCAATAGAAAGCCCGAGCCTACACATTTACCGACCCAAGGGATTTTAACCTCGCACACCACATAGACATGGTATGAGAGCAACCGGCCTTTGATGACGCTGTAAGTTATACACAGCGGTGGAAATCCAAATTGGCAGAGATGGGGGACACAGGGAATCGAACCACCGACCTTCAGATTAGGAGCCTGACCTCGTAAAAAGTGAGACACTCTAACCATCCTGCCACTCTGCCACTCTAACCACTCTTCCACAGAGAACACCACTGTGTCGCAATCACACTCACCGTAGATGACCTTCTGGCTGGCCACGTCAAACACCTTGAGCGTGTGGTGTGACGTCACACCCAGGACGCCGTGTGCAGCCGGATGCCAGTGGACGCTCTCAATGCGGCGTTCCTCTGTGGTGATGAGGGTTGCGTTGCACGGGGTCCCGGTGACCCCGCCCTCCGGGACGCGCCAGAGGCGAACCTGACGGCGGAAAGGCAAACCACGCGAAGGGTCAGTGAGTTAGGGTGGTTCTGCTTTGATACAAGGGTGCTTTCTACCCAGCTGAATAATACTAGTATTATTATCCAGGTTACTAGTATACATAGAAAGATAGCTGTGCTTAGTCTGAAAACGAAAAGCATGATTGTATATACTTATAGGCATCATAATAGTCTTCACGAATGGGCGGGATGAGTTCAAATGGCACTCAGACTTTGGGTTCGATTCATTTGAAATCACCCCCATCCACTCAGACTTGTCACATGTAAAAACCACGCCAACGGCTACATATATATATATAATCTTGGGTAAATTGCATACAAATGCCTCTCGCTGGAAACCCAGTGCCTCTGCATTAAAAAAACAGGGGGAAATAGAAAGAAAAGGCATCCTTCAAAAATAATAAACGATGTATAAAACCAAAAGATTAAAAATACGATGTAGCTTTGCATTCCGGCCAATGCATAATTACGAACACTTTGACTCTGTCCCAAATAGTTTAATAATAATAATAATAATAATAATAATAATATATCGTTTAAAAAGTAAATTTAATAAAGCGCCCTCACTGGCAGAAGCGATCCTAAGGCACAGTACAATATGTCTTTGAACATTTTAAGGAGAGAGAAATTTAATTTATTCAGGCGACAGGGACAACCCGTTGTTATTCTATCAGTAATTTTTCAACCGCAAACGCGCTTCACTGTATTGGAATAATTCAGGACACGAGACAGAGCTATAGTATGGCAATTTATTCAGGATAGGAAGGCATGGTAGTAAGAGTGATATGAGTTAATCGACAATGATTAGGCATGAGTTATAACAATATAATAGCAGGTAGGTTTTTTTTGGTCCATTAGTTGTTTAAGCAGGGGAAATTTCAGGCATAGACGACTGGTCTTCCTCATTCCACTGCTGGTCGATGGAAAGCCCGAGCCTACACTTTTACCGACCCAAGGGATTTTTAACCTCCCACACCACATAGACATGGTATGAAAGCAACCGGCCTTTGATGACGCTGTAAGTTATACACAGCGGTGGAAATCCAAATTGGCAGAGCTGGGGGCATGGGGAATCGAACCGCCGACCCTCAGATTAGAAAAAAGTCAGACACTCTAACCACTACGCCACAGAGAACACCACGTTAAGTTCATGGTCGTAATAGAGTAATGAGCATAGAGTTATAACAGTGTAGTATCAGGTAGGTAATGTTCATCGGTCCGTAATGGTCCGTTAGTCATAAGGACAAGAGTTCATCGAGGTAGTTAATCAATTGAGCAAGGACATAATCGTTGTATGGCAGGTCAAAATAAGGGTCAAAGAAAGGGGGGGAAAAAGAGGTCAGTGGGGGCAGTCATCGGTCATGTGATGAGGGGTATGTGCGTGACCCGGGCCTCAACCCTCGGTGGTTGGGGGGGCGGGGGGGGCGTCATAGGGAGTTGGGGGGGGGGCTTCATAGGGAGTTGGGGGGGGGGGGCGGAGAAAGTTGGAGGTGTTAGCGGTCAGGCGTCTGGTTGAGAAGTGGGTGTAGGCTTGGGGAGGCGGAAGTGGTCAGGTTTTGATGGGTGCCGACGGCGGCACCAGCGCGGCGTGGGTGCCGCCACCTGGAGGTAGGTCCAGCTATCGAGCCCGAAAGGGGAGGGGGGTGAGTGCCGCCACCTGGAGGGCAGCCAGCAGGGAGATGGGGGGGGGGGGGTTCGGGTGTGCGAGCAGGGGAGGGAGGAGGCGGGGGTGGGGGGGGGGTCAGCTCCTCGTCGGTCCCGAACTACCCATATTGCCAACCAATATGAACAATTTCCACACCCGAAATAATCCAAATAAGTTACTCACAGTGCAATCTTGGGATCCTGTTCCCAGCAAGTAGTCATCGTGCGGACTGAATTCAAAATCAGTCACGAAATCTGGGGAAGAAAATGTCCAGGTCAAGCATTTTGGGCGTGTAAATGCAAAATCCAAAGCTAATAAAGATTGACAAACTTTATTAAGTTTGTGTTATGATTTTGCACTAAACTACAGGTTAAAACTCTTCTTTTTTTTTTAAAGAGGAGAGAAGGTAAAGTATTCAATTCTTATTAGTAGGAGATATGTGAATTTGAGTACTTGGTCTTCCTACTTCCAGTGCTACCACATGGGGCCATATTGGTAAATACATTGAGATTTATATTTTATGATTAGAAAAGGCTTTATTTATTTTTGTGTTTAATAATTAAATAACTGTACTTAATTTTTTATTGCATCTTCTTTGAACAAATCACCTTCTGCTTTAAAAGATTAAGTGAAGCTTAAGAATCAGCTAATGAGGGAAGGAATAAATGGAGTGCAATAAAAAGTAATCAAAAACAATTTTATATTTAAATTCACTATTAAAATGTATCTTACCAGCATGGCAGTGGAGGAGAGGCATACCCATGCTCTGTCGACATCTTGTCTGAACGGGAAGAATGGCCAAACTTCCTGATGAAAGAGAAATGTTAAAATACGTGAAAATCATACCAAATTAATAAACAAGGTTGTATACGAAGTTTGTGTGAACCACACACTACGTGGCATAACATTGTTTTAATGGGCTTACATATTTGCAGCTATCAACTTGCTAAAATTATGTTGTCTTCTTTCATTGAGAGAAAAAAAGCAAAGAAGTGGAAAACTGGTCAAATTATGATCCAAAGATTCAACTAGTTCAAATCGGTAACTTGATGTATATATTGGATGTTCACACAGAACATGAAGGTGTACAATGTAGTCGACATTCCAAGAATGTTATAGATGTTGCTTTTGTACATAACCCGATGAGTGCTTCCCATGCTGAAAGGTCGCGGGTTCGATCTCCACTCGGTTGAATCCAAACCTTAAAGAACGGCATTGCCTGGCATTATAGATTAGAAGATTATGGCTCCAGTGTCAGAATAACGGGACTGAGTGAGATACAGTATCATAGTTCCAGCGGCTCTGTATCCGAAAATGGCAGCATTATAAAGTCACTGGCAGTGCGCAGTCAAGTCTGAACCCATCCTGATGACCTCACGAGTTGCTAGGAATTATACCCCAATCACGCAAGAGCAATCATGATGAGGAATTGCCATATACAGTAAAACTTCTGTAACCGACCACTTCCATAGATCGACCACTCCCCTATATCGATCGCTTTATTTGGGTCCCAACAATACCATTGTAACCACATTCTCACTCCCTAAACCGACCACCTCCCTAAATTGACCACTTAAAGTCGGTCCCAAGGTGGGTCATTTAGAGAGGTTTTACTGTAATTGACTATGACTTCTACCAAATATATAGTTTTAGCAGTAAACTTGCTGTGTAAGTAAAGAACAATAACTTCGGATGTATGGTTTTTCCCCCCCCATAATGTCAAAATAGATCAATTGTAACTTTAAAGTGCATTAAAACACACATACCGTTGTTGTCGACATTGAAGGCCATTAGGGCACCACTGGCAGTCACGTGATTCCCACATGACTGGTAGCCCAGTGACACAGGCACGTCACTGATCCATTCCTATAACCGCAATGTAGCACAAAATGAAACATTTCTTGTTGTTTAATAACAAAAGAGTACTCAAACTTTTACTCCAGTTGAACATCTATTTCTAGGATTGAAGTACTGGTTTTGCGGCCTTTAGGGTGTAATGATGTTAGTTCTCCATACTTGAACCCCGGAACCGAAGAAGGCAAGAAACACTAACACTGGTGTGTCGATACCCTTTTATCCCCCCCTCTCCTCCCCTCCTCCACCTCGAGAGGTCAAGTACTAGTCATAGACTGACCCTGAGGCAGGTTTCATTGATTGATTGGTGGTTGCTTTACGCCGTGTCGGCAGCATAGGCCATATTCACGGCGAGAAATGTTTGTTTTTTTGTTCAAACCATTGCTTTTACATGTAAAAGCAGACAATCAATTATGTGCCAATAGACGCTCATTAAATTAGAAAGCTCACAATCATATATTTGTGGTCAAGGAAAACAAATTCCCATAGAAAAAGAAAAGTTTTATTAATAATTGATAGAATTTATTTAGTAAACTATATGAGGTCATACAGTCCAGCTGCCCTCAAAAAGGCTAAAATGTTTTCTTGATTTACTTTAGTAAAAAGGTCATGCATACTGTCTGCAGTGTAGAATTGTTGGTGCAGGACCAAAAAACCAACGCAACTTAGTAAAAATGTGTTTGAGTGTCAGCGGGGACTGACACCCAATACATTCAGGAGGAGGTTCCCCCTTGAGCAGAAAAGCATGTGTAAGACACGAGTGGCCAATACGGCAGCGGCTAAGGACCACCCTGAGGCAGGTGTGACGTGCTATTACATACCGTTCCCTAGCAGGGAGGGCTGGTCACCTGACCACCAATTGGTTGGGTATAAATAGGGCCGTAATCGATTAATCACCTCGGATCATCCTAACCATTTATTTGCACATGCGCAGATCATACAAACTAGGGTTGCATAAATAAATGCGCTCGGGGCATCAAAAATGGCCGATTGAGTGTAGTGTACCTGCAGATAGATATAGTACCAAAACACGTAGCAGTACAGGCTGACACTACAGATAAGATAAGATACCAGCACAAATATGACGTCATTGCTCCTGATGCCCCCAGCCAAAGACGTGGGACATTTGAGTCGGATCATTTTGCACACCCGTGTATTTTTAAGTACATCTCGGGGTGTTCTATTTGAAATTCTGACGACCGGGATGATCCGAATGGTCCGGACCGTCATAATCGATTATGACCCAGGTGACCAGTCTCCTACTCCAACACTCCCCCGTTGTCGCCAGGGTCGTGTGGTAGGAGAGCAGGGAAGCGAATAGGCAGGGCTAACCTCACTACACAGCCATGGTGAATTTGAACTATTTAGGGATGAGATTAGATGGCTACCTAGCCGGGTGCCCGGCATTACTAAAGGCCCTGTCACGCTACGACGTATGGCGCCGGCGTGTGCGTACACGTGTTGAAATAAATTTCAAATTAAAATAGGTCGGCATACGCCAAACTTTTCGCGCTGTGAGGGATAAAAATGTGCGTACACACAACGTACACACAATGAACGTAACGTATCCACAAGGTATTTCTGACCTATTGAGAGCACATGAACACTCTCAATAGGTCAGAGATACTTTCTGCATACATTACGTATGTTGTGTGTACGTTGTATGTATGCCCATTATCCTTCGCAGTGCGAAAAGTTTGGCGTATGCGGACCTATTTTGATTTGAAATTTATTTCAACACGTTACGCACACGCCGGCGCCATACGTCGTAGTGTGACAGGGCCTTTAGATAGTGCAAGGAGCAGTGGGATCAGGAAAACTCATTTCCACAGTTGAAATTTCCCTTGTTTAATCAATGAGTGTAATTAAAAAACAATGGCTAAAATATTAAATAGCAGGGAACCATCAAGCTTTACATTCTATTTAGTTTTTTCCCCAGACAGTACATGAGGCTAGAGTGGACATGGTACCCAATTTCCATACGGGATTCTATCGACGGCTAGGTGAAACCAAAGACTTAAAAAATGAAATAACACATATCGGTCTATTGCCTGGTGCCATTAGTAGGACAGAGCAAGGATTTGTTGGTTCAGTGTCAGGAAAATATGAGTGGAATGTCTTATCAAAAATAGGCTTTTAATTTATATTTTATTAACCGTTGAATATCAAACAAAACAGATACTTACCTCACGCTTTGGAACCTTTGGAACCGTGTTTTTGTATTTGGAGACTTTAAATTTCCACATTATCAAGATATCTGAAAAACAATAGCAAAAGAACAATAAATACCTGCAAGTCAGGCAAGGTTTCGAGGCTATATTTTTCACTTGGAGTGGTTAATACTACAGTAGACTGAACGTGACCTGGATAGAGCACCGGGATGCTGAAAGGTTGCCAAGCAACCACTATAGGGACACCACAAGCTGAGAACTAAGCCATTCCCAGCAGGCCAGAATCGATGTAAAGCGCCTGCCACACCTTACCGGATTGACCAACGGACATGAACCGGACAAAGAATTGTCTAGTCCGGTGGTGTCCGGTGATAAAATGTATCGAAATGTACCGAAATAGAGTGTAATTGGGTCAATTGCCGCCGGGCGACCGGACAAGTACCGTACATGTACCGGACGAGAACCGGACACATAACGGATGGATACCGGACATGTACCGGACACCAACGGATGGGTACCGGACATGTACCGGACACCAACCGAATACGTCAGTCCGGCGGTGTCCCGTAAAAGTTGTGTGCATGTTCAAAACTTGTACCGGACACCGCCGGATGGGTACCGACATGTACCGGACATCGCCGTACAGTACCGGAACTCGTCCGATTCCCCAGTCCGGTAAGGTGTGACTGGGCCTGAACAGTTTAGGCATAACGGTCCAAAAGTAAAAGAACCACAAATGAATGTACGGCAGGCAAGGTTTCAAGGCTATATTTTGCACGTGACTGCTGAAAGGTTACCAAGTAACCACTATACGAACACCACAAGCTGGAACTAAGCCGTTCCTACCAGGCCAGAATCGATGCAGTGGCTTAGACATAAAGGTAGTCCTGAGTTTAAGATGCCCGACCTTAAAGGATCGCATAGCATTAACTCTGTACCCAGTCATTGTTTACCACGCCCATGTTGTCACAAACACCAGACGGTTTGTTAGCGAAAAGTGGATGAGTTGTCTCAAAGGAGACGACATGTATACACTAATGATAATAACTCTAAGGACATCCACTTCATTTTATAGTTCTGTCGGATTAAATTACAGCTGCCTTGGTCGTGTACAGTAGTTGGTAGAAATCTGTATTACAACTGTTTTTGCTTTATTCATTAAAAAATCACTAGATTTAATAACTTATATCGATATTATAATCATAAGGGCCCTCATTTTGTGTTGATACGGTGTCTCGTGATTAAGTCTTCCACGAGTTTTACACTTTATGTATGATAGAAGTTAGAAGTAAAAATACAAAAGAAGGAAATTCCCTATGATGGCCTAGGCCTATCACGCTTAAATTCAATTGTGGGTCAACTTCAATTCAACCTGATTCAAACGGAAATCGAATTATACCTAATGAATATTAAAATAATTCTGAATGCTTTCAAAATATACTATTATACTATCTATTAGTTAATTCGAAGCTTAGGTATTATTTTCAAGACCGTCATGCACCCAGTGAAGGTTGGTTGGTGGAGTCTTACGTCCTGGCAACATCTAAGGTTATATCAGAACGGGTACCAACTTGTGACAGTGCGCACTCATGGCGCACTGGGAGACCAGGCTACCAGCACCATGACTGATATCCCACTCAGTCATATTATCCTGACATTGAGGCACCCAGTCCTTGCCATATCCTAATAATGCTGAGCATTTGGCTATGAAGCAACAAGTATGTGACAAACTCAGCCTCCGCACGGCCTATGCTATGGTCGCTACGGAGTGCATAGGGAAGAGAGGCTACCCCTTTTCTTTAGCTGCACTTATCTATTTTGAGAGATTCCCTTATTGCAGCCATACTGATGATGTAGTTCACATATTTAGTTTTAAAACTGTTGATGTCAGAGAAAAATTAAGAAAGCTGTGACATTTTAGAGTTGAGCATAATTTTCAACATCAAAATTCTTCTTGAAGGTAATATGAAACATTTAAAGCTTCATGCATATGTTTAATATATATATATTTATGTACATATTAGCCAAGTTTTGAGAGTGACAAAAATCTATTGCAGAGAAGTATTTCTTTTTAGCCAAGGAAAAGCAGGTGACAAATTCGGCCTGTGCTGCAGAGCACATACGGCATAGGGAAGAGGTCTCATATCTTTTGTTTTTCATAGTAAAAACGTGACCAACAAAATTGTAATTTTTGTCAGTTTAAAGATGTCATAACTTTCTTAATACTGATCTCACAACGATAAATTTGGTACCATATTAATATTCATATTAAGACATTTTCATTGAGGTCAGCAAAATTGGAATCCATTAACATGCGAGGAGACATCATCCAGGTCTATAAAATCATAAAAGGTATAGATCTCATTGACGCCTCCATCTTCTTTAGCTTCCAAACATCAACCACGACCCGTGGTCATAGCCAGGAAATGTTTTAAAAAATCAAAAAAAATCAAAAAAGGTCGTTTAGACTGGAGGAAACACAGCTTCAGCCACAGGATTATGCATAGATGGAACTCCCTCCCTGAAACTGTTGTCTCCGCCCAAACCATGAACTGCTTCAAGTTCCAACTCAACAAGTTGTGGATACATGAATGATACAAATTACCATAACCGACCATAGTAAAATTTATTTATTGTAAGACCGGAATAACAACAGGCAAAAATTCTGTATATATATTTGGCATCAAGGTATTAAAATAGTTTGTCACATGCATACTTCCTATCATGATCATGATGCTTTGTCACAGGTGATTATGAACGCATTAATGTGTCAAATCAAATGCAATACTGACTTGGTATTGCAACATGTAATATAAGTGAACATAGGTAATGCCATTAATGTCATGGTCATTTGTTCAGAATTTGTTTCATTACGGCATGATTAGTAATGGAAAAAATTCTGAACAAATCACCCGCATGTTTTGACACAAATCGATTAATTTTATGGCCGATATTATTTTACCAATGGTCGGGTCTCTGGTGAAAGAAATTGTTCTTGTAAGTTGTAGACCTGATGGTCAGGCCTCAAGGGAAAAAATGTGATACTGCTGACCCGACCGCCGGGTAAACAACACCAAATTTCTTCACATGAGACCTGACATCGTCGGGTCTCGAGTGAAGAAAATTGACATTGTAGACCCGACGGTCGGGTCTCGAGTGAAGAAATTGGTAGACCTACGGCTCACCCGACCGTCTGCAAAACAGTGTGGGATGGCTAGGCCATAGGAGTTTTGCGGCCTGGCAACATCTAAGGTCATATAAAGATCACTTTTCAGCATGCTGTGTTTCATCGGATGCAGAAATGTGGATTAATTCTGCTCAAATTCTGCTGGGAATGGTGCTAGTTTGAATTCCATTAAATTCCACATATTTTTGTTTTTGTTTGGTCAAAATCCATCAACAATTAACAGAACGCCAGATTTGCTAAATTGAAGTTAATTTTCCCTTCATATACAGAATAAAGAAAAGTAAAATGGTTTTGACCGGGAACCGAACCCCCGCCGCAGCAGTGAGAGTGCTGCACCATAACCACTAGACCACCAAGGATATATATATGTGACTGCTTGTAATTGAAATATGTAGTGATAGTGGCTGGCAAAGTGATGACATCATGGTCAGGTCTCCAGCGCTAGAAATCATCACTGCAGACCTAGACCCCCAGACTAGTACAATTAGAAATGTGACTTGCGAAAATAGATGAGTGCGCAGTCACAAGTCGGTACTACTCCTAGTCAGGTCAGCGGTAAAAAATGGTGGAGCCTGGTCCTGAAAGGTCGAAGGGTATGTCAAGTGCTACATGTAATAGACTACATCACCATTCCAGCCGCAAGGTGCATTGTGGGATGCGTAGAAGAAAAACAAACCCGCAAGAAGCACATGGCAAATGCTAATACACTGGGTGCAGCTATGAAATGGGTTAGTTTCAGCTCATCTCAGCTCTTGTTTGAAACATAGAATACCAACTAAAAAAAATATATATAATAAATTAAGATATTAATCTTTTATCCAGCATTACATTTACATCAATATAACATGCACATCTTATGCCATGTGCATTTTGATTTAGACAAATCTGGGCACTCAAACTAGTCTTACAGCCATATCCAGAGTCAGTTTTACTTACTTTATTAATGTTTTTATTTATATCCTATGGTTAATGACATATGTAGAACTAGAAAATGAGTAGGGTTAATCAGATATTGGTTATATATTTCTCTGAAACAAGTGTATGTTGACACATTTGGCATTTTAATATTTAGAACAAGAATTAATAATGGTGATGTCGATATCAGCCTTAAAGTGACTGATTGTTTTGTGTGGAATTGTATGTTTCTTAGCTCAAAATGTTTAACTATGGCTCGTTTTGTCTTAGCTATATTCATCAGATCATTATATTGCATGTGTGCATACATGTTTATGCCAAATTGTTATGTATTTCTATTCATTTTGAATCAAATCGAAGTTTTGCCCTACACATATCGGCAAACTCAATCGAGTCAATGGCCAGACGCATTTGCTTTGCTGCCAACGCAGTTTTCAGTACATACGCAGTCGGAACGGTGATCTCGTCTATTGTATTGACTATTTTGAGTATTCACTAAATGACTAATTCAGTTAATTCACTATTCTATTGTAATGTGGCAACACCCGGAAATGATCAGAATTTGACAGAAACATTACGTCTACGAACAGTGGCAGTGCACCGAGATTTAGTTATCCACTATTGAACAGATGTATACGAGAAGTTTATTTTTTCTCGAATGTCGACAATAAACAGGTGAATTAATTGAGAGAAAAGTGTTGCAGGTTTTAGACATCTCATCTCAGGCTGAGCCTTAGCCTTAACCTTAGCCTTAGGGGGCGGACTCGCTGATTACACTTTACAGGCCGACTCTTACTAATAATATTAGAAACAGCCAGCAGGTGGTTCTCCGGCGATTTCATTTTACCGTTAAAAAGTGTTTACACTGCTTTAAAAAAAAATGTCAATTGGGTGAAAAACCACCAATATAGGCCGAGTGTGTTTTGTACATCATTCATACGCATGAAATACATATGTAATGCGATAAAATTCAATGTTTACAAATTCAAAACAGTGATGTATTCCTACCTTCCAATTGTCCGATTCCAGACAGGAAGTCACGTTTTGTGCGAGAAAAAACGTGGTTGACCTTGATAAAGATCCGTCGGGGATTATTGGGAAATAAAACTGACTGTAATGACGAATTTAGCCTGTATGCCCCGTTATGTATGTTATTTAATATTAAATATAAATTAGACAGATATAATATATAGAAATCGGTCACTACATCACACTATTTACATGTTAAAGTGAATTACATGTTTGGTTTTTGCTCCTTTACGAACCTCAGTTCTTAGCCTGCCCAACATGGCTGCCTCCAGAGCGGGCCTGCTAATCTTTGGCAGGAAAGGTCGAGGATATGCAGTTACCAATCGTGATTTAATATTTTTGTGTCATAAATACAAACACATCTCATTGTCACAAAGGTCACTATTCAGTTTGGTGAACAAAAAACACAATGTGCTGTCAACGAATTGCATTGGTAAGTATGGCCTAACTCAGAGGTCGTAGTTCTGATGAATCATTGAATGTTCAAGAACATGCGTTCTTTCCCTTATTCAACTATAGCATTTTAAACGGCTATGTCTGGATACTGTTTATTACCTGCAGAGCCATATCATTTATTCGCAGTTTTCTATTATTAATTCAACTATTGATAAGTGTGCATTTTCTGGTTTTAATGTTTGCCTCTGGCTGTCACAGCTGTAAACTAACTTAAAATTTGTCAACTTAACTCACAAAAATCAAATGATGTAACAACTAACATTTGCAGTTGTTAGTAGGCGTACTAACAACTCGGGGAAATGTCACTCATGACTACCCGCATAACTAATCTCAAGAAGAAAGTGATTGTATGACTATTCTGGCCTAATCACCAATATTTGACTAAGCGCACCCAGCAGTCCATTTGTAAAATAAAGAGATTCTGGCATTTCTGCTAACCGTAGGCTACGGTAGGTAGATCAGCTAAAATTTCAAAACACAATAAACAGTATAACCTTCCCTTTCAACAGAGACAAACTCAAATCTGTTGTAATTTTGAAAATATCTTAATAGGGGAGAAAGTTGTGGCATTTCTAATGTCGGCTTAATTGTTAAATTTAGTCTGGATTCACCATTATAATAAACTGTCACCTTTGCCACATTGTCACAGCTTTCTATGCTCTAAGTATTTTGATTTTGGTATTTTAATGTATATTTTAGGTGAGATTAGTTCATGTTCTTTCCAGTGATATAAAATTCATGAAAATATTTCTATGCGAAAGTACTTTAATCAAGGCCGGAATGGTGAAAATGCAGGAACATTTTGCTATAGACATGGTGACCGATGTTCCCCTATCGGTATCGTAGGTTGTGTGAAATACAATCCCAGGGTAGAGACCTGCAGACAAAATTCAAACAGCAGATAGCTCTACAAAACAAATGTATTCTGTTAAAATACATCAGACCTTTTTATTTAATATATAGATGGACTTTATAGGCCTAGCAGAAGCAAAGTTATTACAGTTTATGTATCAGAAATTTTGTTGTTGTTGTTGAAGATTTATACTGCCTATCATGGATAAGCCTGAATAGGCTTGTTTTCACCATGAGACAGTTTGTCGATAGAAAGCCCGAGCCTACACTTTTACCGACCCAAGGGATTTTTAACCTCCCACACCACATAGACATGGTATGAGAGCAACCGGCCTTTGATGACGCTGTAAGTTATACACAGCGGTGGAAATCCAAATTGGCAGAGATGGGGGCATGGGGAATCGAACCACCGACCTTCAGATTAGGAGTCCGACCTAGAAAAAAGTCAGACACTCTAACCACTCCGCCACAGAGAACACCACAGGCTAATTTTCTCAGTTACTCTATTGGTTTTCATTTCCAGATTTTTGACCTGAGTAAAATAGTAAATAACACAAATTATTAATGAAAAGTCCCAAAGTCATATAGAAAAGCTGTCTTTTAGATGTATGTCCACTAACTATGATAAATAACTGACAATTATAAGTTAAAACTACCAACACCAAAAAAGCACATGGCCTGCATCATGTAAATTTATGTAAACAACAGCACATGACAAACCAATCAGAATGCTGCATTTAGGTCAGGTGACCTAGTCCAAGTGAAATAGATCACCTTACACCTCAGAAAAGTTCAAATATCTCGAAAATTGCACCAGATACAATAAAATCGCCTGGCAGAAAAAGAGACCACATGTTTACCAATCTGATGGTGCTAATTTTATATGTGAGACATTTGCCATGTATCAGGGAGGAGCACTGAAATGTTAGTCCCATAGACATAGCATTGGTGATGGAACACCCTGCTCGGTCAGGTTTTTCCTAAGGGACGATGCGTGAGGACATTTGCAAGTCTCTACCCAGGGCCAGGCAAAGGCAGACCCAATTGATTGATACTTGTCACTACCTTGCCTGATGCCCACATTTCTATACATGGTTATGGAATGGTTGGCCCGTTTTAAGGATGATATGAGATATTTGGTTATGGCATGGTACCCTAGTCAGGCTAGTGGCGCATCGCTATAGTTATACTTATAGTATAGTTGCCATCAACATACTTTGTTACAAGTTTGTACCCGTAGCTATATGCCCACAAACGGTGCTAGGTGAGACGCAACACCGCAATAAACCAAACTAAGTCCTCCTATATGTATTTGATAATTATGTGGTGAGAAGAAGCTAATGTGACCGTTACAAATCTCAAAAGTCAGTCCTCGCCCCATGACCACTATAAAGTATAAGGCCAAATTAAAAAAAATTGTGATCATCCTTTTGAAATAAAAATCATGGTCTAGCAGGCGGTTTTTATTTTTGACGTAATTAGTAACCAGACACAATGGCTGAATGAGTTGAGCGTCCTCCTCCCGTTCTGGTATGTCGTGGGATTCTAACCCTAGTCGAGTCAGACCAATGACCTAAAAATGGATACTTGTAGCTTCCTAGCCAGGCACTTGACATTATTAGGATAGGGCAAGGACTGGTTGGCTCAGTGTCAGGATAATGTGCCTGAGTGGGATATCAGGTCATGGTGCTGGTGGCCTGGTATCCCAGTGGGGCAGCACTATAGACCTATTTCATATGACGTCATCATATGTGGCTGCAGGACGTCACACTGCAAACTCGATGGCTATGAGCAATCTTCATAGAGAAAAGGTGAAATATCTCTAAAACCACACCACCTAGTCACAAACCGCTTGGAACACATATAGGAAACATATTCAACGAACAGATTATATTAAATTTATATGGTTAGGGTTCTGCATTTCTATTAATTTTGAATAAAATTAACATTTTGAACTGCGCATATCGGCAAACTTAATGCATTGTCAATGGCCGTGAGCACTCTTCATACAGAAAAGGTGAAATATCTCTAAAACTGACCCACCTAGAAATATACCGCTTTGAACACATATATACATGTTTAACAAACAGATTATATTAAATTTATACAGTTAGGATTCTGCATTTCTATTAATTTTGAATAAAATTGACGTTTTGCACTGCACATACTGGCAAGCTCAATGGCAGTGTGCATTCGTTCTGCAGCCAAGCTGTGTGCACATACACAATATTTATAAACATTGAAAGGGGTCTATAGTCACCATGAGTGTACATTATCACAAGTTTGTACATGTTGTGATATGACCTTAGATATTGCCAGAAGGTAAAACTCCCAACAACCAATCTCTGACTCTGCAACTTTAGTTCTTTTCTCTCTCTCCAGAAAACAGCTCTTTGTCAAGCCCAGGGTTGGTGTTTGACGCCCGCTTCATTCACCTCTCAGCACCAGCATGTGCCAAGAAAAACTACTACGATATTCTTGGTGTATCGAAAGGAGCCACAGCCAAGACCATTAAGAAGGCCTATTACCAGGTAGGGAATCATAAAAGGGGGAAAAGGCAACCAAATAAAGGTTGGGGGGGGGGGGGTAAAAAGAGTATATAATAAGCTTCTTATACCGTAGTAAATTTACCAGAAGTCAGATTTACATTTCTTGTTGTGAGAGACCCTTTTCATCCATGAGTATAATTGGCTATAATTGTATTAATACAGACAACTATATATATGTAGTCGCTGGTGAATCTCACTTTTTAAAATTAACTACCCAATTTATTTTTGGAAGGGTGAGTAGGATGGGCAAAAGGATCAATTAAAATTTCTTTCTGATTTACACTATTTCGGACTAGATGACTCATGGGATAATTTAAAGCCATACAGGTTTATTGTCAAATAAAAGTTAAATCGTCCATTTAGGATGGTCTTGCAATAAGATTAAAATTAACTAAGTTAGAGGTACGTCAGTATTATTCGGTAGCCCTCATAGTATATTAGTTTGTTATTAATAACCGATATTTATTTAGAAATGATTTCTCGCCGTGAATGTGACTAGTTTTTTGCAATGAGATGTAAAATTACCATCACTCCTCCCTCACTTTTACTCACTATTTATCTTTAGTAAAAAAAAACTAATTTAATGGTTTTACTTTTCAGCTCGCAAAGAAGTATCACCCTGACATGAATAAAGAGGATCCCTCCGCACAAGCTAAATTCCAGGAGGTGTCAGAGGCTTATGAGGTATGAGTATAATATATGTAATAAATTGTTCAGCCAGTCTTAATGTTTACAATTACATACATACAGGCCTTACATATACATACTCAGGGTAGGTTCAACAAGCATACAAGCGCGTAGCTTGTACAGGATCATGGTCAAGGCAACCAGTGTCGAGGGGGTGATGAAAAGGGGAAATATTGCGCCTAGAGCTGGAATTGAAAATCACATCTCTTGCATTCCGGGCCGGTGTGCTAACTATTATACTACTTAGGCTCCCTGATGTCACCACCCTACCCATGCATATCTGTCTATGTGGCTCCTTGCCTGGGAGGTCAGCTTTCAGAAAAAGAAGAAAAAAACTAGCTTTGAAACTTGCTGGCTTGCTTCGGGTGGTGTACATGAATATATTACTCATCGGAATAAATCCCTTTTCAGCCCCGCGGGAATGCTATGCCATGGTCCTGATAATCCTAGTTATAGGGCTGCCAACCATTACAATGACTTATTACGATTTTCTACTTTTCATTACTGATTGCATTATGTCCACCTTAATTCACTTTATAAATCATGTACAAACTTTGTGTATGTACCTGTATACCTGTAACACTCACTGTCGGAAGACCAATGCACACTGACAAAAGATAGATATCTATTTACCTTTAATAAAAAATCATTTAAATTACATCCCTACAAATACAATACAACATTATGGTAAATTAATTTTTTCAATACTTTCATTATGGTGTGATCGAATGAGTGACGGGGGCACACCTATTGGATTTCATGGCGATGGATCTTTTCCGGTAATGTGTCGTTAGCATGCGGGAAAAACGACGGAACCGAAATTTCGGTTCCCGTAAATATTCTATTAAGACTCAGTTCCTATCAGCGTCCAAAAATCATTACTGATGGCAGGCTGTAGGATTTCACGGTAATGATTGTTACTGGTAACGTGTCATTACCGTGCTGGGGAAACTACGAACCGAAATTGTGTTTCCCATGATATTAATCAAACGCATGGCAATTTTTGTTTAATTATTAAATTAAATGCTACAGGTGGTTGTTTTCATTACATTGTAGATGATTAAAGGTATATGTACAATTTCTGCACATTTCTGGTGTGTTCAAAATATACTCCTACTAAATTTAATTAACTGTTTCAAGAATGGGTACCCATCACCAATTTCACGGAACCGAAAAACAGTTACCCATGGGTTCCCATGAGTACCAGGCACGGAACCCAAAAAGTGTTTCCCATGAAATCTGAAATCCTACAGCCTGCAATGGGTACCCAGGAGCCCTGGGCACGAAACCCAAAATGTGTGAAGGTGTGTGGCATCCGATCGATTCTGCTCACTGGACCCATTTTCAGTTTGGGCTATTTTCCGTTCTAACCAGTGATCCACAACTGGTTCATCAAAGGCTGTGGTATGTGCTGTCCTGTCTGTGGGAAAGTGCATATAAAAGACCCCTTCTTGATGCTTATCGGAAAGAGTAGCCCATATGTCAGAATGCCGATATGTTTGACATCCAATAGCCGATGATAAAATTCAATGTGTTCTAGAGGCGTTGTTAAATAAAACAAGCTTTACTTTGGAACCTAAAATGTGTTTCTCATAAAATTTGAAATCTTATGTTTGGTGTGCAAGTTTCGCTTTCGATCATGAGTAAATAAGGCCTGATAGGTTGCATTTAAATATTGCTTCCCTCAACTTCCTGTTCTCGCCAACAGGTGCTGGGTGATGAGGGCAAGCGACAACAGTATGACTCCTTCGGCATGGCAGGCAACAACTTCAGTGGAACTAGTGGCGCTCACCCCGGGGCTGGCAGTGCACAGTGGCAGAGTAAGTCGGAAGTAAAATATATATATTTTCATTCTGGTGCAACACAGTGGAGGAATCTATGGGATAGTGCCATGTGTTTGGTGTATGGGAAGTAAAAAAAGGACTTAGATGTTGTCAGGACTCCAGTAAACAAATACACAATAATTTTTTTTTTTTTTTTAAAGCTCGGGTGGGGGCAGGAAAAAAACGACTGGGAAGTCAGAGAATGGGATAGGCATGCTGGCCTTTCAAGCATTTAGTGAATGTGTAGTAGGACCAGCCAAAATAGAGGTAACTACCATCGAAAAGGTACCTTAATTAAATTCATTGTCAGCAACAACAAAAATCTGGTGTCTATTGAGGTATGAGAAGTGGACACAGGTGGGGTTGTAAGGTGGCGCCTCCTCGTGGATTGCCATTGGGGGAACCAAATGGAGAGCGCCATTCCCAGCTAGCGGGAACTCGCCGAACCATCCTCGACTAGATCTATCCCTTTTGATTTCCATAACTTGCAGGGTTGCCAACCGTAAGGTGTACGATATTTTATGTCCCCATCATCACCATACATGGATCTTCCGTTTTGTTGTGTTTTTTTTATTGTTCCAGTTGAATAATATCTTTTTTTTTCAGCGCCGAGGCTGGATTTTCCAATGTTGCCAACCCTGCAATACCATTAATAACGTAATATATAAATCTAACAGATTATTGTGTCCAAAATGCACCACGCAGCATCTAAGATTTAAAGATTTTTCTGGGGGGGTACCCCCAGATCCCCCCTAATATAACATCCCATAAGTTTTTCCGCTTTTTCATTTTCCATGTTGGCAACCCTGTAACTTGTTACATTTCTTAAGCAAATGTTTTTATTTTCAATATTATAGTTGATATTTGCTTGTGATGTTTGACTGACAGACTACCAGAGTAATGTGGACCCCGAGGAGTTGTTCAGGAAGATATTCGGTGATGCTGGTTTCAAGATGGGCGGCTTCGGTGGACAGGACTTCAGTGACTTTGCAGAGTCGCAGTTTGGCTTTGCTGCTGCATCAGAGGTACTTGACCAAGATTGATGAGACTAAGAAATTACCAAATTGGTACTTATTGCTACATTGTCTGGCATTCAGGATATGGCGTGGATTAGTTATTCCGGTGGTTGGATAGGTGAAGTGACGTATGTGGGATATTGGATCATGGTGCTGGATGGGCAGTATCCCACCATTGTGGAGTTGCCAGTAGAGAACACTGTCAGAAGTATATGCCCTGATATGACCATGATTGTTGTTAATACCCAAGACCTCAATAAAGTAAAACACACCATGTGACCGGGGTGGAGGGGGGAAGTCGCTTCTTGTCCGATCATTTTCATTTGGTACCTTGAAATGATTGGAATTTTAGTACATTTTCCTGATATGATGCTTGTAGAGCATCTAGTTACATCTAACTTTTAACATTCATATTTAATATTCAGCTTTGGTGTTCATCTATTCAAATTGGATATTTACTTGTCTGAAAGAGTACATTATTATCAACTAAAAATATATCGTACTACGCCTCTGGCTACTCGTAGCCCAGGGAGAAGGAAGCACATCCGGGTCCAGCAATTAGCATAATCAGCTCACAGCCGGAGGACATGTTGTGAGCAGCTCCGACAGTTTTTCTACATTTACTACAAAACCAGGTTAGTATCTTTCAAACTCAATACGTTGGTTTAGTTCCATGTTACCATTCACATACAAAGTTTCTTGAAACTTTTCGGTAAGATATTACTGTTTTACAGCTTAGTTTCGATCGTAATTGGCATGATGGAAAGAACAATGTTTTCCATTGTTCAGTTATTAATTAAGCAGCCCGTTGCCGAACGGAGAGATGTTTGGCAGGCAGGAGCCAATTACATCATTGGGGATTCATTCCATGGGTCTCAATAAGATTCCCCATTTGTGATTCTTTTTAAGGCATACCTCCGAGTCCTATAGATGCCTTTCAATGTTTACAAACATCGCGTATGCATGCGCAGCTTGGCTGCAGAACGACGGCACACTGCCACTGAGTTTGCCGATATGCGCAGTGCAAAACATCGGTTTTATTCGGGCGCGCACCACCGCCACAGCCCGCCCCCCGCCGCCGCCTCAGGCGACCCTGCCCGGGGCGGTCCACCCGGAATACGAGAGGTACCGGCACCTCGCTACACAAGCCGCGCCCACCGCGTCCCGGGCCTACCAGGAGGAACCCACCCGGCACAGCCCCGCCTCCGCGGCCGACGCCGTCCGGGACATCTTGGCCTCCGCCGAGGCGCGACGCTCCGTGAG
The DNA here is from genome assembly GCA_030323885.1 of Branchipolynoe longqiensis. Classification (NCBI taxonomy): domain Eukaryota; kingdom Metazoa; phylum Annelida; class Polychaeta; order Phyllodocida; family Polynoidae; genus Branchipolynoe; species Branchipolynoe longqiensis. The sequence goes on along the minus strand of CM059191.1, from coordinate 980,336 downwards.
CCGCCAAGGTATCCCGGCCGACTATATATTTCCCTCCGACCTGGTGCAGAGGGGGCCGGAGAGAACACCGGTCAAGAGGGGGGAGGCAACGAAGGACGAGTACGCCCTCGCCCTTCTCACCCTCATCGACCACCCCGACTTCCCCGCCCACTCCGCCCAGGGACTCCACCACCACCTCCTTACAGTGTCCCGGGACAACCTCACCTACCCCTGGGAGACCGTCCGCCGGTACTCCGAGACCGTGTTCACCTGGATCGCGGACGGTCGACTCCCCCACGGGTGGCATGACCCAGTAGCTATCAACCTCCTGAGAGTCGAGTGTATCGCCATGCCCGACCACCGAGCCGCCAGCACCCCCGCCCGCCAACTCGACCCTCCACACCGAGCCCCACACCTCCCCCGAGTCCAAGCCGACGCCCGAGTCGCCTACGACAGGCTCACTCACGGGGCTCCCTGCCCGGCCTGGAACCGGGACCCCGCCTCGTGCGATCGGGCTTCCGTCGGGGAGGCCCACGGCGAGGCGGGGGACAGGCGCCGTCACGCATGCGCCTACTGCGCGAACGTGAGGCGCGTACTCACTATGCACTGCGAGGCCGACTGCATCACCAAGCAAGCCCGTGAGCGCCAGACCCCCCCCACCTCGGCGGATTTTTGATCCGCCGGCCTCCCCCCGGCCGGCCCGGGGGGCCCTTCCCGGCGCCTCACCCTCACCACTGCCGACAGCCCCGCGACTTCCACCGACAGCCTCCCAGCGACCACCGACCGCAGCGCCGCATAGTCCCAGCCGGGGATCATCACCTCGGGCATCACGCCTCGGACCACATCCCAGCCCAGCCTCACGAGGAACCCTCTGCCGCCGACCCTCACGACACCGCCTTCAACAACACCCCCGCCCAGACCCCGACCACCACCCCACCCAGCCCTGAGGACTTCGCCGCCCCCCTGCTCGACCCTCGTCGGACCTCCTCACCGGATCCCGCCAAGGAGCGGGCCTCCTCCTTTTTGGCCGCCCGCTCCCTGTCGACGCAGGCCCCGGACACTCGCCGCCCCCAGAGGGAGCCTGACCCCCGGCGCGGCCCACCTCTCGGCCGGCCCCACCCACCTGCTCCGCCTCGCCCCCTCGGGCGCGCCGTGAGCCCTCTCCGCCTTTTGGTGGAGGGCTCCTCGGCACCCCCTCACTCCTCTGACACTTGATCTCTGATTTTTCTCATTACCCCGCTCCTCATGAGTTTCCTTACCTTTATCAGATTATTCATTATTTACCTCTATTTGTCCTCTTGTTACTCTGTATGCCCTGTATGCTCTGTCTGAGGCGAAAATAAACACGCTTTATTTCCACCCCCGCCTCCTCTCTTCCTTTTCGCGCATCGGTCGTAATGCGAAGCATTACGTTTGATGCGAGGAGAGGAAGAGACCCTCCCCCGCCCCGCGCTGTCGCGCTGCATTCTCACCTCGGCAGACGGCGCGGCGCGCCGCCACCTCCCCCGCCCTCCGCGTCGCGCAGCACTCACGCCTCACCCGACGCCGCTGCTCGCCACCTCTCGCCCTCCCCCGGGCCGGCAGCTTTCACACTCACCTGCTGTCGCCCCTCCCTCCTCCCCTTATAAGGTCGCCCCCCGGCCTCCCTCAGGCACTCGCCCTCCTGCCGTCTCCCTGCTCCCCTGTTTTCACCACCCACCCACCCTACACTCCTCCTACCTTCCTCTTCCAGCGGTGGAGGGCTCCTCGGCACCCCCTCACTCCTCTGACACTTGATCTCTGATTTTTCTCATTACCCCGCTCCTCATGAGTTTCCTTACCTTTATCAGATTATTCACTATTTACCTCTTTTTGTCCTCTTGTTACTCTGTATGCCCTGTATGCTCTGTCTGAGGCGAAAATAAACACGCTTTATTTCCACCCCCGCCTCCTCTCTTCCTTTTCGCGCATCTAATAGAAATGCAGAACTCTAACCTTATAAATTTAATATAATCTCTTTGTTTAATATGTTTCTAGGTTGTGTAGTTTTAGAGATATTTAACATTTTCTGTAGGAAGATTGCTTACGGCCATTGACAATGCATTGAGTTTGTCGATACGGACAGTGCAAGACGTCAATTTTATTCAAAATTAATAGAAATGCAGAAGCCTAACCATATAAATCTAATATAATCTATTCGGTAAATATGTTTTCGATATGTGTACCAAGTGGTTTGTCTCTAGGTGGTGTCTTTTTAGAGATATTTCACTTTTTCTGCAAGAAGATTGCTCACGGCCATTGACAATGCACTGAGTTTGCTGACTAGCCCGCGAAGGGTAAACACTGCATTGATTTGTGCTGTAGCAATGCTATGTCTATGCAGAGCATTTATTTTAGCAAATTTAATTTAAAAGCTTTCACTGAGTCGATTAAAAATATATTAATGCGAGATTGAAGAGGAAGATCTGAAGTATTTAATTTAACTGAAGGGCAATTTTCTCTGAAAGTATTAAAAACAGAGATAATAGTGAAAGTTGGGATATTCTGAGCTCATAGCCATTGAGTTTGCAGTGACCGGATGTTGTCCTGCAGCCAAGCAGCGTGCGCACTGACCTACTGACGTCATATGAAATTGGTCAATAGTATTTTCTTAAACTTGTTGGCGAAAAAAGCCACAGGTGGGAGGGCACCGCTACACTGGTCGCTACCCCTCGTTAGGATCGGTTGGTTACCCATACCGTTATCCTGCGAGTGTCAGTTAGCCATACACCTGCATTAAAATTTGATTTAATGCCATAAAATACACACCTAGTATAATTATACTCTAATTATCAGTGTGCTATTTCGCCTAAGACACTGCCTAATCATTGTTCCTTTTACTCACAGTCTCGGAGCCATGGCTACGAAGCGGAGTAAGATAGATACAACTGACGCACTCAGTGCTGATGAAGACCCCACACCGCCTACGCGGGTACAAAGGTCACCCTCACCAGAACAATGGGATTCTGAGGAGGCAGATGGGTATGATACCGGCCCCGCAGATAGGGACCTAGACAAGCAGGTTGCCAGGCGAGTGCAACAGAAGATGGAAGAAATGTTACCATCTAGAGCGGGTACGTCAAAGAAAAGGGAACCTCATTTAGAGGCCATGGGTGTGGATTTGGACGTGTTGGAGGATGCAGAGATTCAAGGCCAGTTTGCAGATCACCTCTCCATATACACTGATGGTTCGAAAGACCAAAGCCGGGTAGCTGCTGCAGCAGTCTGCCGACGGGAAAGATTTGGTGTATGTCTGCCCGATCAGAGCTCGATTTTCACTGCAGAAGCCTGAGCACTCCTTCTCGCATTGGAGTGTATCGAGGTATCCAACCACACTAACTATGTTATATACAGTGATTCGTTCTCTTGCCTCCTGGCTGTTGCTGGACTGAAAACGAATCACCCTATTCTAGCAACGGTCATTTATAAAATGAACCAACTGACAACGGATGGGTATGACATCCACCTGTGCTGGGTGCCTGGCCATGCCGGCATACAAGGAAACGAACGAGCTGATCGGGCTGAGAAGAAGGCCCTGAACTGTGATCTTGAACCGGGTCTGATCCCTCACTCTGATCTGAAACCACTAATAGCCACCCACATAAAATCCAAATGGCACCATGAGTGGGATGAAAACATTAATAAACTTTTAAAAATCTGTGGGAAAGCCACCACAGACTCATGCGGGAGGTCCGCGGGACCAAGTGGTCCTTAGCCGCTGCCGTATTGGCCACTCGTGGCTTACACATGCTTTTCTGCTCAAGGGGGGACCTCCCCCTTAATGTATTGGGTGTCAGTCCCCCCTGACACTCAAACACATTTGACTAAGTTGCGTTGATTTTTTGGCCCTGCGCCAACAGTTCTACACTGCAGACAGTGTGCATGACCTTTTTACTAAGGTAAAACAGGAAAACATTTTAGTCTTTTTGAGGGCAGCTGGACTGTACCACCTCATATAGTTTAGTAAATAGATTCTATCAATTATTAATAAAACTTTTCCTTTTCTATGGGAATTTGTTTCCCTTGACCACAAATACATGATTGTGAGCTTTCTAATTTAATGAGTGTCTATTGGCACATAATTGTGTCTGCTTTTACATGTAAAAGCGATGGTTTGAACAAAAAACATAACATTTCTCACCGTGAATATGGCCTATGCTGCCGACACGGCGTAAAGCAACCACCAATCAATCAATCATCAATCAAAGAAAAGGCGAACCAAGGTTCCGCATGACTCCGATGAGTCGGAATGGGAGGACTATTCGTAAGATCAAGCCTCAACAAACGACGACGCAGTGGAGGAGTTGTTTGTGTCTGCACGGAAGCGCAAACACAAGAAGAGAGACAATTCCTCAGGAGATGAGTACACGAGAGCCCATAAAAAGAAGCCCCCTCATTAAGAAGACTAGGAAAAAGTCTAAGAAGAGGAGGAAACACAAATCCTCCTCTTCGGACCTGTCATCAGACTCATCGACGATGAGTTCAGACTCAGACAGAAGCACTCTGGCAAATACGCTAAATCGTGTGGGAATGAAACGAAAAAGTGTAAAGTGCTTAGACGCAAGAAAATACACATAACGACGCTCATGAGGAAGAACCATTTAAGGCCACTTTAACACCTTCAAACCAGCAGAGGTCATAATCAAGATGGCAGAGAAATTCACAGGAATTAAAGGAATTCCAGACTCCGCCATCAAAGATATGGATCCTGAGGTTAAACTCAGTAAAGAGAGGAAAATGTTTGAGGCGGCTCTCTACAGGGTACCCAAAGGGGTACTCTCAGCTCTTACAGCCATTGCGCCCATCGCCAACAGGATGATGGCACAGAACAAGTTCTCATCGCTATGTGACGATATGAACGGAGGAATTGTGTTACTAACAGCAACCAGCAACTTCCTCTCCTACAGATGGTTTGAAAACATCTTTAAAGTGGTCTGCACAGACGCTGGATAAGAGGTGGCTCGGTCCAAAAAGATCACGGACAATGATGGAAAGGAATACACACTATTCCTAGCACCAAAGCCTATTACGGGCAAGCCGCTGGATAAGGGCAAGATGTTTGGCGGACAACTACAATACATGTTCAAACAAGTGGAAACCAGCTCCAAGTACAGGAAACAGAAAACACATGGAAACTGACAAAAAGAAATCGGCTGACAAACTCCAACCGCTTCAAGAAGCTGGGGCAGGATTTTCGCAACCGAAGAACCGGCCAACGAGGATGCCGGTTCGGGACCAACTTCGGCTTCCAAGCGAGAGGAATGGTCCAGAGGCAGTTGTTCGGCTGGAATGACGGGAACAGGCCCTTCAAGGGGGAGTTCAACACTCAGAAGCCGTTCCCCCGCCCAGGGAACAAATAGAAGTGGCGACTCAAACAATAGCAACCATAACAGTAAGCAATCCCTTTCAAGTCGGTAACCTCAATAACTGTCTTTTGGAATGGAATAAAGTTGCAGATAACTTAACTATCCTTAGCCTAGCAGAATGGGTAAGGATTCCGTTAATAGAAGAACCTATTCCAAATAGAATACCATTTCAATATCGGTTTCACGGTTCAGAACGTAAAGCATTAAACAATCATGTTTTTTTTTTAAAAGGGCATTATAGAAACAGCACTACACATGGCTGGGGAATTCATCTTGAATATTTTCTTAGACCGAAACCAAATGGGGAGGTTAGACTAATTTTAGACCTAACTTTAATTAACAAAATGAGTTCACGTGTATGCCGAATGCACTGGCCTGGTGTCCACACATTTTCACAAACCAATTTTCTCGCTAATGGCTAGGAAAGGACATATCATGTTCCCATACATTGGCAATTCATCTTTGCATCACACAAAAAGTTACCAAAATATGTGTATTGACATCCAGAGCCAGAAGCCTGGAGAGTAGATGCATTTTCATTAATTTGGAATAATAAATTCTATTACATATTCCCCCCCCCCATTTAGCATTATCAGCAGAGTGGCCAGGAAGGACAAGATGGATCACACCCATGCAGTACTGATAGTACCAGCATGGGAAACACAACCATGGCTAGCGGCAAAAACATCAGCAGCAAAAGACTTGATGTGCTTCCCAAGGGAAAGGAACAACCTTCAACATCAAGGACTAACAGTCCATGGAAACGTGTTGACAACACCCCTTTTGGCATTCCTTTTCTAAGGAAACATTTAGAACAATTTGGATTAGCAAAATAACAAAAGAAAGACTAAATATCACATGCCTAGAGAAAAGGAACAGTGAAATTATACACAAGTTATTTGAAGAAATGGGGCCTTAATTGCCTTCTCAAAGGAGTCAAACCGTTAAAACCTACAATAGCTTGTGTTACGATTTCTAAGAATATTAGTAGATGAAGGACTAGGATTCAGTGCTATTAACGGAGCGAGATGTGCCTTATCCATTATTCTACCAAGAATAGATGGACAAACCGTTGGGAAACATCAGTTAGTACACTGGCTCATTAGATCAGTGTACAAAAGAAACCCACCCAAACTTAAATACAATAGGTTTTGGGATGTATCAACAGTATTCAAGTCATGGCCTAGTATCAGACATTTGTCAGTGCAAAACCTAGGATTTAAATTAGCAGTTTTATTACCGCTAATTACAGGACAAACCATTGTGGCACTTTCACTAGATTGACTAGAAATAGATTAGGATGAAGCTACATTTGATTTACAGACATTATTTAAATCAAATCATGCAGGGGACCCAAAGTACATGTTACTATTTTCCCAGAGGATAAATGGATCTGTGTAGTTTCGGCCATTAGGGCTTATATATCCAAGTCACGCGGAATCAGAAATTCCAGACAACTACTAATGAGCTTTATACGGCCACATAAAGCTCTCTCGAGAGAGACACTTTCGCAAGGTGGACTATCAAGGTGCTTAAACAAGCAGGAATCAACACTGGACGCTACACGTCTCACTCAACGCATGGAGCCATGGTCTCCACGGCAAGACAATTAGGAATCTCAGTTAAGAGAATTCTTGCACATGCTGGGTGGAAGATGGCTAGATCGTTTACAAAACATTACAACAAACTACTGGAAAAGTCTAGCGGTGTGGCAATACACCTACTCACCAACTAGAAGCAGGTGAGAAACAACATTAAATTATGTACTCATATATACATAGTATGGTTACAACATAAAAGGATAAAAAATGAGATTACGTAAAATTCTCCCTGGGCTATGAGTAGCCAGAGGCGTAGTACCGAGGTAAAATAGTATGGTTATACAAATGTTACCTGGGTACAGATGATGGATAACTGGTGTACTTGCCTCGGTCAACCCTACCATGACTATCATGTTTCGCTAGAACCAAATTGAAAACACATCTAAGTATCCATATAGAGTTAAATAATTTGTTATCCTAAAAAGTATGTAAAAGATTGCTGGACCCAGATGTGCTTCCTTCTCCCTGACCCACGACTATCTGAGGCTAGCACCTCAGGAAAACACCAGTTATCCATCATCTGTACCCAGGTAAGATTTGTATAACTATACTATATATCATACAGAGTTTTAAAAATACCTCTATGTTTAATGGTATTGTAGTGGTCTGCACTGACCTCTCAGGCAAGTAACCACATAGACAGGTAGGCGTGGGGAGTGTGTTGATATCAGGGAGCCTAGGTGGTGTAATGGTTAGCACACTGGCCCGGAATGCAAAGAGATGTGGGTTCGAGTCCCGCTCTAGGCGCAATATTTCCCATTTTCATCACCCCCATGACACTGGTTGCCGTGACCAGGATCCTGTACAAGCTTTGCGCTGTATGGTTGTTGAACCTACCCTGTGTATGTATGTGTTAGTGCATTGCCTGTATGTATGTAATTGTAAGCATTACAAGACTTACAATTCCAGGGGGACGAGTGTAGTGGTCTGCACTGACCTCTCAGGCAAGTAACCACATAGACAGGTAGGCGTGGGGAGTGTGTTGATATCAGGGAGCCTAGGTGGTGTAATGGTTAGCACACTGGCCCGGAATGCAAAGAGATGTGGGTTCGAGTCCCACTCTAGGCGCAATATTTCCCATTTTCATCACCCCACACGACAGTATATATGTGATTAAATCTAAATGCGTTTTTTTGGTGTTGTTTACGGCGTTATGGTGTTATGCTTCTATTATCGAACAGGTTTTTCATGTGGTTATTATTGCAACTGATATTGTCATTTATGTACCAACAAATTGTAATGAACGGCCGGAAGACCAGTGCTCTGGCGCTGACAAAAGACATTATTCGCTGAATAAAATACATTTAGTATAAAAAAATATTTTTTTTAAATGTAATGTAATTGCTCTTTTTTTCCAGATCACCATGAACCTAACCTTCCAGCAGGCAGCACGGGGTGTAAATAAGGAGATTAACCTGAATGTGACCGACACTTGCCCACGTTGCCTTGGTAACCAGGCTGAGCCTGGAACCAACAAGGTCCGCTGTCATCACTGCCATGGATCTGGTGTGGTATGTACAGTTTTATTATTGAGCGATAGTGTTCATTTGAAAATGTAGGTATTGCGCATTGGTGATGTCATTTTCTCCCTTAAAATTTGTTTTAATTATTATTATGCTCGTCCCACCATCATGGCACTATCATGCAACCAGTGGTCCACAACTGGTTCATCAAAGGCTGTGGTATGTGCTGTCCTGTCTGTAGGAAAGTGCATATAAAGACCCCTTGCTGCTTATCGGAAAGAGTAGCCTATGTGTGTCGGGCTAGCAGCAATTCAACTTTCGTAAGCACACAATATGTTCCAAGCACACCGGGCACGGTGGCCGAATCGGTAGAGCACAGGCCTCGTGTGCGGAAGATCGGGAGTTCGCAAGTTTGGTTCCCGGTCGAGTCAAACCAATGACTTTAAAATTGATACTTGTCGCTTCCTAGCCTGGTGCTCTGCATTATTAGGATAGGGCAAGGACTGGGTAGCTCGGTGGCAGGATAATGTGACTGAGTGGTATATTGGGTCGTGGTGCCAGCAGCCTGATTTCCCAGTGGGGCAGCACTATAAAATTGCCATGAGTGCGTACTGTCACAAGTCGGTACCCGTCCTGATATGACCTTATATGTTGCTAGGACGTAAAACAACAAACAAACTGTTCCAAGCACACAATATGTTCTAAATTTGAAACTTTTAGAACTGGATGATATAATAAATTTCTAAATGAGAATACAAGTGTTCATTGTTTGACTTTAGATATTGTGATGTGTACATGAATGACTGAAAAATATAAAATAAAAACCACCTGCCCGATCCAGATTTTTATTTCAAAAGGACGATTACCAACTCTTTTTTTTATATTTGGCCTTATTCACCCCTCACATAGCAGTAGCTCGCGATACCAAGGTCTCTAACATGACCTGGTTCTAGACTAAGGAAATGTCAATATTTCACTAGTCACTTTTAAAAGTTGAAAAGGGATGACAGTTTTCGCAATCTATTATTGCATTATGGTTGGAAATTAGCAGCTAATTAAGATTGCTCTGTTTGGCAACAACAATCTTACGATTAATTATCAAATATCAAAATATATTACTTTACAGATTAAATGGGGATTTTCTTTGTGAGTGTTTGAATTAAAAGGTTTGATAATGTGTATGTCTCTTAAAAGGCTTTGAAATGACAGACAAACTAACATTAAACCTATTGAAGTTGGTTATGGTCTAGAATTGTACCTCAGTCATAAGCCTCTGACTATTCCTAGGCCAGGGAGAGGCAAGCAATTCTATTTCAAGCACTTACTTAGAAAATTATGTAGCTTTCAATGATTGTTGAATTGTTTTGTACTCATAGGAAACTGTGAGCACGGGTCCGTTTGTGATGCGCACAACTTGTCGACATTGCCTGGGGCGTAAGGTCCTCATCAAGACGCCTTGCGTAGAGTGTGATGGCAAAGGCAAGACGGTGCAACGAAAGAAGATCACTGTGCCGGTACCCGCAGGTGAGCTTACACTAGGCTGGTTCTCACTGCTTGCTAATTGGTCTGATAGCTTCCACCGTTTTGCAAGGTGAGCTTACACTACACTGGTTCTCAGACTGCTTCCTAATTGGTCTGATAGCTACCATCGTTTTGCAAGGTGAGCTTACACTACGCTGGTTTCCAGACTGCTTGCTAATTGGTCTGGGGCCGTATGCAGGAGTCAGTGTTAGCGAGGCAAAACGGTATTTGTCGGGAATTCCGGGTTAGCGGCGAAAAAATGGTATGCACGAGTCAGTGTTAGGCCTAACACCAAAGGCTTAACCGGTGTTACCTTAACCCTAAAAAATATCAGGTTTAGCGAATTTATTAGGCCCAAATCTATTCAATGCGACCATATTTAACAGAATTAGATACGCAATAAGTGAAATTTATTCAAATTAACCCTAAATTCGAACCTTCCTTAAGGCTACCGCCGCATTGGCGGCGATATTACTAGTTATATTTTCGAATCGACGAACGTAATGTAAACAAATCGCCGCCGCCGCTGCGTTCCATACTGGCGGCGGCGGCGATTTGTTTACTTTACGCTCGTCGATTCGAAAATATAACTATTAATATCGCCGCCAATACGGCGGTAACCTTAAATAGATCAGGAACTGTGCAGAATGAAATCCCCACCTGCAAAACAGATATAATAGAAGTAAAAAAACTAATAAATGACATAGACACAAATAAACCAAGTGGAATAGACGAAATACCAACCAAAATGCTGAAAGAGGCACTCCAAGCCATCCCAGCCACTATAGTCGACCTATTCAACATCTCCTTTGAACAGGGGCATTTTATCTCAGCCTGGAAAATGGCAACCATTACCCCTATCCACAAAAGTGGAGACAAACAAAACATGGGAAACTACAGGCCAATATCGATTCTTCAAACCCCAGGCAAGCTCATTGAAAAAGTGTTACATAGACACATAAATGAACACCTGGAAAAAAACAATATACTAAACGAAAGACAAGGAGGTTTCAGGAAACTGCACTCCACATCTAAAACAATAGCTAACCTAACAAATGACATATTGGCGTCAATGAACCAAAAACAATTAGTTGGAGCAGCCTTCATTGACTTCAGCAAAGCATTCGATACAGTAGACCATAACATACTATTGGAAAAACTAGAATCCATGGGCATAAAATCCAACACTATGGACTGGATAAAATGCTACCTGAAAGACAGGCAACAGAGAACAAAAATAAACAATACACTATCAGACAACCAACCTGTCACATGTGGTGTACCCCAAGGGTCAGTGCTAGGGCCACTGCTCTTTATAATCTACATAAACGATCTTGAAAAATGGTTACAAACCGAATGCCTCCAACTATATGCAGATGACACAGTCATATATGCAAACGGCACCACAGAAGAGGAGGTAATAACTAAACTAAACAAGCTCCTACTAAAACTGGATGAGTGGTGTGAGTCCAACAAAATAACCATCAACACAAGCAAGTCAAAAACAGTTCTCTTCTCGCATAAACAAATGCCAGAAAGAAAACTACACTGTAAGCTAGGAAGCCAAACACTAGAAAATGTAGACCATTACAAATACCTAGGCCTTGAGTTGGACAGCCAACTAAACTACAACCTATGTATAAACAAAATTGTCCAAAAGGTAAACCACAAACTGTGGCTATTTGCAAAGCTAAGAGACTACATGACACAAGAAATGTCAATAAAAATCTTCAAGGGCATGGTGCTACCCTATTTTGACTATGGAGATGTAAACTACATGGGTGCAAAGAAAGAACTTCTAAAAAAACTGCAAACACTACAGAACAGAGCCCTGAAAATCTGCCTCAGAGTAGACAAGCTGCACCCCACCTATGACATACACAAAAGAACCAAAGTAAAATTGCTAGAAAATAGGAGAATAATTCATCTGAAAACATTAGCATACAGCTATAGTCAAGACAATAAACTCCTAACAAAACCACAAAGGGCAACTAGAGCAAATAATGCGCCACTACTAAAGCAGACCAGAAGCCAAATAAAAGCTCACGAGAGAAGCACGCTAGAAATGGCTGCCAAGGTGTGGAATGCCCAAACAGTAAAGGAACGACAAATTCCTGACCTAAAAACATACAAAAAATATCTGTGCAAAATAAGGCTAGGAACCCCCAACTAAGCTGCACCGCAAAGGGGCAGGTGATACATGTCACGGCCCACCAGCGAGACGCCCAATGGAAGGTAACCATACCAAAAGCACCCAGATAACACACCTCACAGCTACGTACAAGCCTATGATATGTAAATAGGAGTAGGCTAGTCTAGAAATAAGAGTAGAAAAAATAAAGCACATATATGCCAAGAAAATCCAAAAAGATTAACATAGATTACTATAGTACTAACCAGACCAACCAACTATCTATCTGCTACTGAAATACAGGCAATCAAATACCTTATCAGCAGCTACTGTGTGATAAGACAACACCAACACTACAGCTGGCCAGCATTGAAAACAAGCCTGAATACCCAGGCTTATATGCTATGGACAGTATAAATACAGCCTCAATAAAAAAAAAAAAAAAAAAAAAAAAAAACCTTAATAATGCTTCGGATTTAGGGTTAAATTGGTCAAATTTCACTTATTGCGTATGTAATTCTGTTAAATATGATCGCATTCAGTAGATTTGAGCCTAATATCTGGCTACAAACGCAGAGGGATTTCCCAAATCTATAAATAATTTTACGTTTAGCTAAAATGTTAGTGTTACGCGCTCCTGCATACGACTTGACACAGTTCCCGATTTCGGTAATAGCTAAACGGTAACAGGCTCTAACACCAAAACCCGCTAACACTGACTCCTGCATACGGCCCCAGATAGCTACCACCGTTTTGCAAGGTGAGCTTACGCTACACTGGTTCTCAGACTGCTTGCTAATTGGTATGATAGCTACCACCGTTTTGCAAGGAGAGCTTACACTACACTGGTTCCCGGACTGCTTGCTAATTGGTCTAATGGCTACCACCATTTTGCAAGGCATTGCTAAATAAGCACATTTAGGACATTTTTGCGGAATTTGAATACTTATGAATATGTATCTTAACTTCTCATTGTAGGCTATTCTCCTTATAGATGAATATAACAAAGTATTCTTCTCTTTTTTTTTTAATGAAGTGTATTTGTAATTTGCTACTGGTAATGCAGTGGAAATGTTTTTTTCTGTGTGTACAGATCGATGGTGATGCCTGATGGATAAAAGTAACACTAGTTAATAGTATGAATACTGCTGCCATCGAATGGTTTAGCTTTCCATAGCTATCTGCTAATTTAGCAAGGTCATGAAGGCCGTTCCTTCATTGGTGGAGACATGTCTGTTTGTTGTTTCTGACAGCACCAGTCCCTGGTTAGAGCTATTCTTTGTTCTAGCTCAGGTCATTATGTCATAGTCCATGCAAATGCAAAGTTCCGACAAACATTACTTACCTGAAAGATTTCAATGCAACAGCATGTGTAGGTTAGAAAGTTGAAATAGCAATACAGGAACAGTAATATGTGCATGGAAAATGTTAGAAAATTGAAATATCAATACAGAAACAATGTCTAGTTGGAAAATGTGAACAATTTATTAATAAAAAGCCGGGCAACTGGCCGTGGTAACGATTAAATATTTACTTAGGCTAGGAGAATTAAAACCAAAATATGCTTATTTTGAGTGACTTTTTCACTTTTAGGTGTCGAGGATGGTCAGACAGTTCGTATGCCTGTTGGACAAAAGGAAGTGTTCATCACCTTTAAGGTAATGTTTAAATTGTTTATATGTTTATATATTGATGTGTGATATATCACGGTATCAATTATATTATGTAATCAATTTGACATTGTTAATGGTATAAAATGTGCTAGTTTTCCGCCTGGTAAACTCAACCAAACCTCATACTACTGAATTGAGATATTTAGTAGATGACTGGGATTTCAAACTGGCATCATTTTGAGCAGAAGCTGAGATATAAATAAATGTAAACTTATAACCAGTAATGGACAAATTTCAGGAGGTGATATTGGACTAGTGCTGCTCAATATGAATTTCAAGTTCTGGTTCAGAAGAGTCGGATATTCCGGCGTGTGTTAAACCTAATTACCTGTCTTTAGATAACTTTGCCTGTTTGTTTGTCCAAGTTGAGAAGAGTCGGATGTTCCGGCGTGTGTTAAACCTAATTGCCTGTCTTTAGATAACTTTGTCTGTTTGCTTGTTCAAGTTGAGAAGAGTCAGATATTCTGGTGTGTGTTAAACCTAATTACCTCTCTTTATATGCCTTTGTCTGTTTGCTTGTTCAAGTTGAGAAGAATCAGATATTCTGGCGTGTGTTATACCTAATTACCTGTCTTTATATGCCTTTCTCCGTCTGTTTGCTTGTTCAGGTTGAGAAGAGTCAGATATTCCAGCGTGTGTTGAACCTAATTACCTGTCTTTAGATGCCTTTCTCTGACTGTTTGCTTGTTCAGGTTGAGAAGAGTCGGATATTCCGGCGTGAGGGTGCTGATGTGCACAGTGATGTGACGGTGAGCCTGGCGCAGGCAGCGCTCGGTGGCACTCTGCGGACACCAGGGATCTACGAGGACATCCTACTCAATGTACGCACAACACCCCTGACTATACACTTTCAAGTTTTCACGTTTGGGTGGTTGTATAGAATTTGAGTTTTTTTCTTCATTTCTGTAAATTCCAGTACATCGGTCAATCTGTTCAGATTTTCATGTCAAATTATTTTTATGCTGTGGGAGAAATGTGGACATCATTTTCTCCGGTTAGGTCGTGGGTTCGAACCCTGGTCGAATCAAACCATTGACTTAAAATGTATACTTGTCGCTTCCTAGCCAGGCGCTTGGCATTATTAGGACATGGCAAGGACTGGTTGGCTCAGTGTCAGGATAATGTGACAGTGGGATACCAGGTCATGGTGCCGATGGCCTCGTTTCCAGTCGCCATGAGTGCACACTGTCACAAGTCGGTACCCGTCCTGATATGACCTGAGATGTTGGTAGGACATAAAAGAACAACAAACAAACAAAATTATTTTCTCCACCCAGGCTTAACCATGAATCCACACGTTCCAGTTACACTGTCGATTTTGTTAACAGATATGCCGACTATATCAACCTATTAAAATTTACACATAGGACCTAATGACAGTAAAAATGGTATTATAGTTAATGAAGTCAGCACCTACAACCCAAGGTGAATGAAGTAGCAATGTTAATGCTTATGTTGTATCTATAATTGTATGCATGTGTTTCTTTGTTTTTATACTGGTGTAAGCTGTATATACCGTTCATAGCTGTACAGTTTTGTTTGCCTTTCTTTGGTGCAGATACCACAAGAGACTTCTTCGCATACGCGTATCCGGTTGGCAGGGAAAGGTATTGCCCGGCCGCACAGTTACGGACATGGTGACCACTACATACACATAAAAGTCAGGATTCCGTAAGTCAATTGCGGTGGATTACTGGTGTCTCCAGACACCAAAATGCTGAGTTGCAATTTTTGTCTCCTAAATTACAAATGTGATTTTAGAAATTGACCGTTGACCATTCTGCGACTTGCTTCTCGTTTGATTTGAATGCAGCAGATATTAAAACTTCAAACTCTTTGGATTGCATCTTATTGAACAGGTCCTAATGTACATGCGCTAAATATAATATGTGCCTGTTGCTATGAAGTGGACGCTGCTGATGCTAATTTTGGTGTTGCCTGGTTATGCCATGTTGCAGGAAGCTGAATCTCCAACAGCAGACGCTGATTTTGGCATTCGCTGAGACGGAGACAAATGTGGAGGGAACCGTTAACGGACTAACCCAAACCAAGACGGGTGAGTGTGCCAACCTTTTACGTGCTGCCTACTTAGAATAGCACAGTCTTCTTACTGCTCAGTACTATTTCATAGCAAAACTACATGTTTTGTGGGAACCTATTTTAACTGTTTTGATGCCACATACTAAGAGTAGGTATTCCAAGTGCCTTGCCAATCCATCAATAATCTGTGTGTGGAGCCTTAAAATTCATCATTTTCAATCTCCCATCTATCATCTCTCTCCCGTCTCCTATCATCCCTCTCCCTCTGCCCTCTGCCCTCTGCCATCTGCCCTCCACCCTCCTCCTTTCATTTGTGTGTTCAAAACCTTTTGTTTTGACATCAGTATGTGATTCATATTGTGGATAATGTGCCATGTAAAACAAGTTTTATGCCGGATGTATATTGTGATGATACATTCCGCTAAATCTGGTAGCGCCTGAGAACATACGGCACAAAAGGTTATTCTTTCATATAACTCCTAACAGGGCGGGTAGATCATCGTAGATGAGTGGTTTATGATTAAGATGACGTAGATATATTGAATTGATGTTTGTTTATAGATTGATTTTATATTATTTATAATATATAAGAATTAGTGGAATTAATTACATCTAATAACTTAATATAAATTCAGTAACAATCACACAAGTGTTAGGTATGGATTAAAACACGGAGATTTATTATAAGTTTATAGATAAGTTATTAAATATTCCCAACACCACAATATGTATATGAGTCGGTCTCATGAAAATGGGCCAATTGGTAGTCAATTTAAGATGTTGGCATCACAATTGTTAAAGCGTAGTGCATTTCTTTGTTTTATATTAAATTATCCTAGAAACAAATAGGGTTGTTGTATTTTCTCTACCTTTATATCCAGGATAAATTTAAGAACTTTCCAACACCTCTGTCAATGCTAAACTATAATTATGCCGTTCGAGCCCAACATGCAATAGTTGACGTCGACATCTTTAACAGATGTTGGCGTCGTAATTGTTAAAGCATCGTGCATTTCTTTGTTTCATATTAAATTATCTTAGAAACAAACCGGGTTGTTGTATTTTCTCTACCTTTACATTCAGGATAAATTCTAGAACTTTCCAACACCTCTGTCAATGCTAAACTATAACGTTCGACGCCGACATCCAATGCTCGACACCGACAACTTTCCCTGATTGGCCTATTTTCGTGAGACTGACTCATATATAATATATTGACTTTAAAACAAAACAATTTAGCACGCTGTTACAGAGATGGGGTGGGATAGTGCAGTTCGTCTGTTTTCCCACCAGGTGGCGGTAGTGGCTTACTGATTCCCGTTCTTGTCTTGCAGCCAAGGACACGGGGAATGAGAAAGCCACTTCCGGCCAAGTGGTGGATGAAGAGAACTTGGGTATTCTAAGCAAAATCAAGAAAAAGCTTTTCGGCTGATTTTGAATAGGTACTTAGCATCACGTTCACATTGTTAAAGATCATCTTAAGCCTTTCCTGACTCAAGCTCTGTGTATATTTAGCGCCTTCATGCAATCTTGAATTACATTCGATTTACCCAATGGGGGAGATGTGGCGTAGTTAATTTTTCCGACACTTGGTGGCGCGTCGGTACTAGTGGGCCTAAACGGCCATTGACAATGCAGTACAAAACGTTTATTTTATTCAAAATTAATAGAAATGCAGAACCTTAACCGTATAAATTTAATATAATCTATTCGTTGAATATGTTTTCTATATGGGTACCAAGCGGTTTGTCTCTAGGTGGTGTGGTTTTAGAGATATTTCACTTCTGTATGAAGATTGCTCATGGCCATTGACAATTCATTGAGTTTGCCGATACGCGCAGTGCAAAAAGTTTATTTGATTCAAAATTAATAGAAATGCAAAACCTTAACCTTATAAATTTAATATAATCTATTCCTTGAATATGTTTTCTATATGTGTACCAAACAGTTTGTTTCTAAGTGGTGTGGTTTTAGAGATATTGCCATTGACAATGCATTGAGTTTGCCGGTACGTGCAGTGCAAAACGTCTATTTTATTTTAAATTAATAGAAATGCAGAACCCTAACGTTATAAATTTAATATAATCTATTCGTTGAATATGTTTTCTATATGTGTACCAAGCGGTTTGTCTCTAGGTGGTGTGGTTTTAGAGATATTTCAATTCTTCTGTATGAATATAATTTAAGATTAATCACGGCCATTGACAATGCATTGAGTTTGCCGGTATGCGCAGTGCAAAATGACTATTTTATTCAAAATTAATAGATAATCAGAACCCTAACGTTATAAATTTAATATAATCTATTCGTTGAATATGTTTTCTATATGTGTTCCAAGCGGGTTGCTTCTAGGTGGTGTGGTTTTAGAGATATTTCACTTTTAATCTATGAAGATTGCTCATAGCCATTGAGTTTGCAGTGTGACAGTGTGCTGTTTAGGCCCACTCATTCAGTGGCGACGCGAACGGGAGGAATTGAACTAAAATGTCGGAGGTCCCCCATTCATATAAATAAAATAACAGCAAGAAACCCAACTTTTTCTTCAACAAAATAAAACTCAGGTAAAATAGATTTTGAAACAGGGATGAAAGATCTCCACGATTTCGCGGATTTCTGCGACTTTTGCTAATTCGCGATTTAGACAATTTCAGGTATTTTCTCTCCCTGTTAGCTAAATATCATATTTCCATCAACTTGTTTAACATTTTAGCAGAAGACTGAGGAAACAACTTTTGGTGACCGTCAGTGGGTCGGTGTTGGGGTGTTGAAATGAAAACGTTGACGGGGTGTGGTGGCTGAATCGGTAGAGCCCAGGCCTCGCGTGCGGGAGATCGGGAGTTCGGTTCCTGGTCGAGTTAAACCAATGACTTATCAAATTGAGACTTGTCGCTTCCTATCCTGGCACTCGGCATTAATAGGATAGTACAAGGACTGGTTAGCTCAGTGTCAGGATAATGTGACTGAGTGGGATATTGGGTCATGGTGTCGGTGGCCTGATTTCCCAGTGGGGCAACACTATAAAGTTGCCATGAGCGTGCACTGCCACAAGTCGGTACCTGTCCTGATATGACGTAAAACTCCAACAACCAAATGAAAACTTGGAGAGTTCCTCATAGGCTCAGCACTGTCAGGGAATCTAGAAGGCTTAGCGAAAGTCAGGTTATGTGCAGTGCTCTCCTAGCACAGTCACAGCCATAGTTCTCTTATTACTCAGTGTTGACTAGAATGTGCTCTGCTGCCGGGATTGTCGCCCTATTTTCGTCATTTCTTTTGTGGGTTTTTTGTTGTTGCCAGAACCGACTTTCGTTCTTGAGTGAGATATGGTTGGTGAATTTATAGATATTTATAATTTGTTCCCTTTTCAAATAGATTTTAGGCATCGTTTATAAGTGTTTGATTTTTGTTTGTTTTAGTTTTATTTATCTTTTGTTTTTAGAGCGTAGCTCTGTAATAACCTTAGTGACTGAAGTCACCTGGGTTTTTCTCCATTGCGGATAATTGTGCCTGGCTTGTGCACGATTGTCTGCTGACAAGTGTTTCATGAAAGTAACCAATTTGAAGGAAGTGTCATTATTGCCTTTACTATCTCATTTAAAAAAATATATGCGACTATCTCAAAAGGTACTAAGCAATATGGGACAAAACTTTGTCCATAGTAACGATCAACACAATTTCTACTTATGCATTTGCTCAGGATAAACTGATTTGTTTTTTACATGGTGTTTCATAATCCCAATAGAATACATATTGATTTGAAGCAAATGTCCTTGTGTTTTCAGTGTAACCGTTTCTGTGCTTTTTTGTGTCAATCGTTACTATGGACAAAAAAAACGAAGAGTTAGCACCTTTTGAGACAGGCTCTCTAACCTCCACAGATCGACCACTTCACTATATCGATAACTTTATTTGGGTCCCAACAATACCATTGTAACCATATTCTAACTCTGTCTCCTGTTTTGGGAGATCGGGGGATCCGAAC
Organism: Branchipolynoe longqiensis; assembly: GCA_030323885.1. Lineage (NCBI taxonomy): Eukaryota > Metazoa > Annelida > Polychaeta > Phyllodocida > Polynoidae > Branchipolynoe > Branchipolynoe longqiensis. Next base: position 960,565 of record CM059191.1, on the reverse strand, counting down.
CCGTGGGTTCGAACCATGGTCGAGTCAAACCAATGACTTAAAAATTTATACTTGTCGCTTCCTAGCCAAGCGATCAGCATTATTAGGATAGGGCAAGGACTGGTTTGCTCAGTGTCAGGATAATGTGACTGAGTGGGATATCAGGTCATGGTGTTAGCGGCCTGGTCTACCAGTGGTACAGCACTATAAAGTCGCCATGAGTGCGCACTCTCACAAGTCGGTACCCATCCTGATATGACCTTAAATGTTGCTAGGACATAAAACAACAAACAAACAAACCATATTCTAACTCCCTAAACCGACCACCTCCCTAAATGGACCTCTTAAAGTCGGTCCCAAGGTTGATCGATTTAGGGAGGTTTTACTGTATATATTAACATTTTTACTTGACTTAAACATAAATGTGATTAACACATTCTTTGGTGAAACAAGAGGAACAAAAAAGTGTTGCTAATTTTGAGCCGTGAATATGGCCTTTGTTGCCGACATTACATTGAACCATCATTAATAAAGCACTATAAATGTTTTTAGCTCATTGAGGCACCAAGTGTGTATTAATGCGTTCCCAAAGCAGCACTCCACCTGCATGTTTTCGAGAGTATTACTCTTTTTTTATATATATAAAAGTTGGTAGTTAAAAAGAGACTAGATATTTAATACATTAATTATAATTTATTTAAATATAACAAATCAGTAACTATCGAAACTAGCACTTTTATGGTATTCTCTTTAAAAATGTAGAGAAATAAATTATGGTTCTAATGGAATGCAGTGATAGGTGGCGCTGTGAATGGGTTAAATATTGTTGACCTGCCCATGTTCTGATATTACTGACTGGGCGCGGTGGCCTAATCGAGTGTGGGCCTCGCGTGGGGAAGGTCGGGAGTTCGGTTCCCGGTCGAGTCAAACCCATGACTTTAAGATTAATACTTGTCGCTACCTAACCTGGCGCTCAGCATTAATAAGATAGTGCAAGGACTGGTTAGCTCAGTGTCATGATAATGCCTAATTTCCCAGTGGAGCAGCACTATAAAGTCACCATGCATGCACACTCTCACAAGTCGGTACCCGTCCTGATATGACCTTATATGTTGCCAGAACGTAAAACTCCCAACAACCAACCAACTGTGTTTTTTCTGCTCTGTTTAATAGGGAAATGCGTGATTGATGATGAGACCGGCAAAATTCAGCAGATTCGTGATGTGCTAAACCCTAAGAAATTACCAGATATCATAATCACACCAGAGCCAGCAGAGCCAGTCGAGACACAGAGTCCCAGTGCAGACAGTAAATCCAAGTCATCAGTGTCGCAAGCACGAAAAGCCAGCTCACCGGATTCTGATGTGCTGACGTGAATCAGAACAGTCCGTTAAGACCTAACCCCGATGATAAGATTTGGTGTCTGCGAGTTCGGTGGACAGCCATGACTCATATCAGATGTAATCTGATTCCTCTATTTCACTACCGGTAAAAGAAACTTCAGATTGTGTATGATTTGCTGTGATTAGCTACAGTGTGTATGGGTATTATACAGAAAACTGGTTGCAAAATGCAGAACTGGTAGATATTCTCGCTACCATGTAGTGCGCTGTTGAGGATAAGATCCTGTTCCCGATATGCTTTGAAATTTGGACACCATTGTCATTAGATAGGATGATATTCTGGGAAGTGTTTTTTTTTTTTTTTCTGTTTCAGAGATGTAAGAAAGTTGAACTGCCGTCATTGGTTTTACTATCAAAACTATCAGCCCATGGGAAAATTCAGAGAATTTAATTTAGTCGTGTTTGCGTCCGACCAGAATGGATGCGCAACCAACAAAACTTAATTGGAAACCTTCGGGTTAATGTACCAATAGAAGCACAGAATCAACCAGTCTGATTTCTAGTATGTTAATTCGACAACAACAAAGAATAACCTTGTACCGACTGCCCATTTTCTAGTGGCGTCGCAACTGCTATTGAGAACATCTGATAGGACATACAATGAAACACCGTTAATCTGGTAAACTGTTGTATCCAGATTAGTATCCAGATAAAGCGGTGGTCACAGGTGGGATGAAATGTTTGGGGGATAAGCTAAAAACGCTGTTATTACAGGTTCGCTATATCGGATTGACCGTTATGTGGAGGTGCATATTATATCAATCAATATATGAGTGCTGTATATGAGCTATGAATAGACTATTAAACAATTTTAAATGAACTTCAGATTTTCTATTAGCGAAAGTTGTGCTTGCAAATGAGTCGAGCACATTACATAATTATTAACATCAGTTTGTTCAATATATACCTATTTCACTTCACAGTTATAATATTGCCATAACCAATCGTTGCCTATCTTTTTCTTCTGAAGTCTGGGCTTGCATCCCTGCTTAACGTCTACAGCTTAGAATATATACATTGGACTCATGGTTCAGAATTGCATGCACTGTGCTTACTTGTCTAGGAGCTAGATACGCACTTGTCATTCATTAAAGGGGCACCCGGTGTTCAGAATTGGGACGGTCAGCGCCATAAGACTAGTACTAAAATGGAAGAGAAGGGGACAAAGTGAATATTTGATGTACTCTGCTTGTGTACATATTGAATATAGCGCTGTCAATATTTATCCACCAGAATTGCATAAAAACTACTCCGCCCCCCCCCCCCCCGAGTTCAGTTCTAAAATGTTTGGCTGTTGACTTCGCACATCTGCATCAGTGCCCACTCATTGGCCGGTTTCCCGTCGAGTATCACACCCTGCGCTGATGGATGAGCGGTGCATGCCGGTACCCCAACCCGGATAAGTGTGTGGGGGTCGGGGGGGGGGGGGGGGGGGGGGGGGGGTCGGACTCCAGGGCCCGTATGCAGGAAACGGTGTTACGGGTGTTTGGTGTTAGCCGTTAAACGCGTATAGCTATCCCCGGCCGGGTGAAGTATGTCAAGTGGTATGCAGAAGCGCCAAAACGGTCAGTGTTAGCTAAACGTGAATTTATTTATAGATTTGGGAAATCCCTCTGGGTCTGTACCCATATATTAGGCTTAAATATATTAAATGCTATCATATTTAACAGAATTAGATACGCAACAAGTGAAATTTGATGAAATTAACCCTAAATTCGAAGCAATACTAACGCTGCCGCCGTAACGGCGGCGATATTAATAGTTATATTTTCGAATCGACGAACGTAAAGTAAACAAACCGTCGCCGCCGCCGCTTTCCATAGCCAGGTATAGCGAGTGCATTAGGCCAAATCTATTCAATGCTGTCATATTTAACAGAATTAGATACGCAATAAGTGACATTTGATGAAATTAACCCTAAATTCAAAGCAATATTAACGCTGCCGCCGTAAGGGCGGCGATATTAATAGTTATATTTTCGAATCGACGAAGGTAGTCAACAAACCGCCGCCGCGGCCAGTATGGATATCGACGTCGCTGCGGCGGTGGCGGTTTGTTTACTTTACATTCGTCGAATCGAAAATATTAATATCGCCGCCGCTGCTGCGGCAGCAGCTTTAATATCGCTTCGCATTTAGGGTTAAACTGATAAGATTTCACTTATTGCGTATGTAATTCTGTTAAATATGACAGCATTGAATAGATTTGGGCACAACCTTACGCTAACACCGCCCGTAAACCTGCTATGAAACGGGTTTAGTGTAAACGCGCGGTGTTTGCGTAACACCGCTTCCTGCATACGGAATTTTGCCCGCTAAACGGGAAATCCCGCGCTAAACGCGTTTTGGATCCGTAACACCAACACCTGCATACGGCGCCAGATCTTATTACACGCGATAACGGTATTATCACTATCCATATATACCAACGCCATTACACGCGATAACGGTATCATCACTATCCATATATACCAATGCCATTACACGCGATAATGGTATTATCACTATCCGTATATATATCAACGCTATTACACGCGATAACGGTATTATCACTATCCATATATACCAATGCCCTTACACGCGATAACGGTGTTATCACTATCCATATATACCAATGCCAACACTTACTTCACTTGTTACTTCCTAATGAACTATTCAACTTTAACGGTTACTTTCTTTTAAAAGAAGTGTCTGCCTCGGCATGAATATGGCTATAGTTGCTAACATGGCGTAAAACCCACAAGTCACTCACTCAAAAGTGTTTCGAGAGTGCCTATTGAGTATATATAGGAGCCGGTCTATTTGTGACAAGGAAGTATTATTGGATTTGGTTCCCTTAACATGGACGATTCAGTTTGGATCATGGCCGTCATGAATCTGTTATTGTAGCCGGCGCATTGTACAAAGATAGGAATAATGTCAAATAAAAGCTATCTAAAGAGAGGTAAGGTAATAACAAAATATATATATATAAATTCTGGTTGTGTTTTGATAATTTATTACCTCGATTCAAGTTTAAGGACCAATACCTGAACGAATTTGAGGGGTGATGTGGAGGGAGCAGGGTCGAGAGGGAAGGAGGTTGGGGGGCGGGGGGGTTCTTTGTATAAAAAACAATATATATTCTGTTGTTTGAAACGGTTGTTTTCCGCTACTGAATTTGTCCTCTAAAAATACCTATGTAGTGCTTCCCCTAGATGTCACTTGACACCTGGGCCGTGTTCAGGATACGCCTCCTAGCCTTTTGGCTTATTTCCGTTCAAGGTACATCTCGGAGACGTCACCAATTTCAGAGTAGAGACAAAAAGTGCCTCGAAAATGGCTGCCATATTCAGGGGTTTCTGCAATCAGAGCTCTTCTTTTCCATTGCAAATGGCTGCCCACTATGGAGGTGGCCATTTTCGAGGTGACCAATAGCAAAGTCATTCAGACTGGTGTGAGGTTAGGAATTTCTCGGAGGCGCACCCTGAACGCGGCCCAGTTTGATGTCCAGAATGTGGTATGCTAACAGGCAAGAGCCAACCCCCAACTTTTCATATGGTAGAATCTTTGATTTCCATTTTCAGCCATGCTATCAAATGTTAATAACCTTACTTTTAGTCAGCTTCAGTCACTGGACTTTGCTATGTGCTTCCGGTTTTACGGTATATTTATTATACGCGGTATATTTATTATATGCGATATATTTATTATATGCGGTATATTTATTATACGCGGTGTTACCCAATTCCCTACTGTCCCCGAAGTGTGCTTTATAGCCTATCTAAGATCATATCAGGGTGGATACTAACGACTTCGCACTCATGGCGATTTTGATAATGCTACCAAACTGGGAGACCAGGCAGCTGGCATCATGATCCGATTTCACTCTCAGTTACATTATTCTGTTAATGAATATTCAAACCCTGATAATTCAAACCCACCTAGGAATTTACTATCTTCCGACATATGCTTACTTTTGTGAATATAGTTGAAAGGACCACATTTATGACCTCTATTGAAACAAAGGCCTGGGGACCAGGCTAGTGTAAACACTGAAAGGTAGTCCATATAAATATGTTGGATTAAGCCGTGTTCACACACACAACTTTAGGCCAAACTAGATGAGGCGAACTAGTGTCGTGTCCACACCTGCAGTATTCTCGGCGCGGTTTAAGGCGGAAATCGATATCTGCGCATGAGCAAGTCCATACTAACCAGCGCCAGTTTCGGTTAGTCGACGTCGGCACAAGAGAGTGTGGGTTCGACCGATAGCTGTTTCGACTGAATCGTATTGTTTTGGAACAGTCAAAACTTCTGCTGGGCAGTGAAACCCTAAAAATAAATGATGACAAAAATATCTGTGCACAGCTAGCAGTTTCATAGAGCAAATTTACCGGAAAGTCAGCAAACTCAGGTCTCGACTGTGACGTGCTTAAGCCGCTTCAAGTAAACCGATACCGTTCACATTAGGAAGTTGGGCTGACTTAAGCTAGTTCGGTTCATATAAGCTACCTCGCGACGGGGTTTACTTGAGGCGAACTAGATGAATCGACTCAGCCCTAATCCGCTTCAGTGTCGCGTCCACACGGCGAATGTGAGCCGAACTAGACAAGGTGAACTAGTTGAGGCGACTTAACGCCCGTGTGTAGACCAGACGGGATGGCCGAGTGGGTTGGAGCGTCCGTCTCCCGTGCTGGTAGATCGTGGGTTCGAGTCCCGGTCGAGTCAAACCAATGACTTTAAAATTGATACTTGTCGCTTCCTAGCCAGGCGCTCGGCATTATTAGGATAGGGCAAGGACTGGTGTGCTCAGTGTCAGGATAATGTGACTCAGTGGGATATCAGGTCATGGTGCCGGCGGCCTGATTTCCCAGTGGGACAGCACTATAAAGTTGCCATGAGTGTGCACTGTCACAAGTCGGTACCCGTCCTGATATGACCTTAGATGTTGCTAGGATGTAAAACAACAACAAACAAACAAACAATAACGCCCGTGTGAACACGGCTTAGACGGTCGAGCATTTCTGAGTCCTATCCCCGGGTCTACTCCACAGGATGAAGTCGCCACTGAGCATTTCTGATACCTATCTCCTGGTCTACTCCACAGATATTCGCCCTAGGACCCCTGCTATTCCTAATCTTTATTAATGACCTACCACTAGTATATGAATGAGCAACATTTACATTATTTGCTGATGACGCAGCACTCACAGTACACAATAGAGATCTTGTGAAAATAAACTAACAGTGAATAGTGCCAAGACAGAGTATATGATCTATGGGATGAAAATGAGAAAAAGCAAGAGCCCCTCGAATCCAACTACAAATGGGTGGAACCTTACTTCGTGAAGGTGACTTCTACAATTACCTGGGCACAACTCTTGACTCCACACTAAATGGGAACCGACAATTGGTAACACTAAATGGGAACCGACAATTGGTAACACTGAATCAAACACTGGCACTAAAACTGACAACTTTTAGGAAATTAAGGAAATTCATAAGTGAAAATGCTGCACTGCTCCTGTACAAGACTAGAATATTGCCTGATATAGATTACAATGATACCGTATATGAGCTCTTAACAAAACAACAAAAGACCAAACTGCAAAGAATTCAGAACCAAGCACTGAGAACAGTCTACCATGGCAAGACACTCAGTTTGGCTGAACTGCACAAGAAAGCCAAATTGGATACTCTCTCAGAACGAAGGGACCTACACCTGATGGCACTAATGCACAAACGCGCAAAAGACGAAAAATTCATTGACCGCACAAATAGAATAACAAGAAGAGGGGCCTCCACTCTCCTCAATGTACCACACCCTTCAACAAATAAATATATCGGAGCACCAATCTACAAAGGTAGTGTCATGTGGAATGACCTCCCTACCAGAGTCAGAGAAACACAAACAATACTTGGCTTCAAAAATGCATATAGAGCCCACCTGGTTATTCAGGCCCTTGAATGACTACTGCAGTAATTACTCGCAAAGCCCTGAGCTTCTGCCCCCCCACCCCCTGCATCCTCGCTTGCTCTCCCATGGGCTTCCCCCCCCCCCCCCCCACCACCAACCCCAATGGGCCCCCTCCCCTGCCACCACCATTAACCATCATGAACAAACCATCAACACAACGAACATCCTACACAACTATCAACCTGTTTAAACACATTGAACATTATATAAGACAGACAAAATGTATTGTCAACTATAAACTTACCTTTATATAAAAGAAAAAATGTAACCCTCAATGATTGTTTGAGTTGCCTTGAGTATACACTTTCTACTCGGTGCTGCTCCCCACTTTTGCATGAACTACAGTGACTGGTACTGTACATTATACAGCAGGAGCCACTCCCTTAATTTTACAGGATCGGTGCTGTAACTAATACAGTGCTGATCAAACTTAGATTATTTTACTGTCAATTCCAATAGTAAGATGGCTGGAAGACCAGTGCTCCGGAGCTGACAAATGTCATATTCAGATGAATAAATACTTTACCCCAAAAAAGATGTCGCCACTGAGGTGGTTTCAGTGTGGACACTGAAGCGCCCTCAGTGCCTACTGGGAGTCCTAAAATCAGATTGTCAGGTCAGATTTGTACTCCCACAAAGACTCCAGCAGATATTAAAATACGTTCCCATTGTGTATGTAGGGAGAACGTCACGGTTCTGTAGCCTCCTTGATCTGACAATATAGTGGGCGATGATTGGGGAGGTTCAAACCCTTAATTCCTTGTGTCAAGCCACTTCAAGACTTATCAAATTTTGTAAGTGCTGCTACTTTGTCGATGCTCTGTATTAGAGGGTTTAGTTAGGGCATGGAAAGGACTAGCTGATTGGTTCAGTGCCATGATAATGTGACTGAGTGGGGAATTAGGTTATGGTTCGAGCTGTAGGCCTACACCATTCCAATGGGGAAGCAACAAGACTGCACAGTCTCAAGAATAGTCTATAAACCTCTGTCTTCGTATGACCTTAGATGTTGCTAGGATTGTATCCCCCAGTAAAGCAAACCAAAGTTAGCATACTGAATTCTAATGTGCTATATTAGGCCATATAGTTAGTATTGCTATTCCTTCTGCCCCCCCTTCCCTATTTAATGTAGGCGTGTGTGTGTTTTGATCGAATAGAAGGGCAACAAAGATGGCACATTTGCTAGAAAACGCAAAGCGAACAATGCCATATCCTAAAATATAACATGGCAGTAAGATGGTACCCCTAAAAATTGATACTTGTTGCTTCCTAGCCAGGCGCTCGGCATTATTAGGACAGGACAAGGACTGGTGTGCTCAGTGTCAAGATAATGTGACTGAGTGGGAACCAGGTCATGGTGCCGGTGGCCTGGTTTCCCAGTGGGACAGCACTATAAAGTCGCCATGAGTGTGCACTGTCACAAGTCGGTACCCGTCCTGATATGACCTTAGATGTTGCTTTGATGTAAAACAACACAAACAAATATTATTATTATTATGCATACAAGTATGTCAATCACGTCTTTCAGTTTCTATTGCACATGCGCACCGTACCACGGGAGGGGGAAACATGATAAACTTGCCAACAGTGCCCGCTATCAAAACTGGGTACCCGTTTTGATAATTGATGTTGCTAAGGCATAAAACCGGAAGAAACCAAACTGCATCTGGTCCCAATGCATGTCGCTTCAAACATAAGATATTATAAAGACACCGATGATTTGCTCTACCGAGTAGCCTTCGGTAACTTGTGGCATTAATTGGTTGATTGATTGGGGTTGTATGTCCGAGCAACACTTGGATCTAAGCTCATATCCTGATGGGTACCGACTTGTGACAATGCGCACCATGCTGACTTCATGAGAAGGGTCCACAGTGAGATAAGGAGGAAAAACAGGTGACCACAGTCCCATATTGAGCATACCCTTGCAGGAATAGTTTCCCATTCTTTAAGTCCTGATATTGTGTGATTTAAACAGAATTCGATGTAGATAAATAAAAAATATACTTCAACCACTTTAATCTGTGCAAAAGATACATATGTAAGATGGGCACGAAGCAAACTCGGATGGTAGATATATTTATTTCAGCATTAAATAGTACATGCAGTGTATATATAAATAATCTGGCAGGGCCAAAGTGCCCAACTGGTAAAAAGATAAAAGAAAAAAGAAAAGTGAATGGAAGTAGTGCTGCAGTGCCGGCTGGAGCGAACTAGCGCGAACCCCGGTACTGGTTTGTATATATAGGCACCTGGCGCCCCGAGCGGGCCGTCCACGCCTAGCAGACGAGCGTCTGCGCACCACACGGGAGGAGCAGTGCGGATCTTACACGCGCATATACGCTGGCATATATACGTGGCTGTAAGATGGGCACGAAGCAAACTCGGATGGTAGATATATTTATTTCAGCATTAAATTGTACATGCAGTGTATATATAAATAATCTGGCAGGGCCAAAGTGCCAAGGTCCCCGGACCCACCCAGACAGATTAGCTAAAAATAATCAATCAATAATGGAACTCAAGGTGGATGCCACCCTAATGTCTGATACAATGCGCTCGGCAAGCGGGCGAGTGATATATTTGTAAACACAATCGGAGGACCAGTCCCCCCTGACCTTTATCTCGTCAATAGATGCGCCCTGGAGGGCGAGAAATGTAGACCCGCCCCTCCGGAGAGAGTGGCAGGAGAACTTGCTTGGGTCAAGACCCGCGTCAGCAGCGAATAACTTTATAGTAGTTTGTAAAGTACGGTAATCAAGGGGTCTGAAGCCCCCATCAACCGCAGGGATTTGAAAAGCCGCTGCATCAGGGGCTACCTTGACCTGACTGAAGTGTTTCTCGACCCAATAGACAGCACAAAGAGAGGTATTTGGGACACGGGCGACAGGGATCAGCAACTCCCTTTCTGAAAATTAGATGGTTTTTGACCTACGTATTGAAATAACCATTCCCCATTGAAAAAACTCAAAGTCTGATCGCCTAAGGACCGAGGCAGACTCAGTCAATTGGCCCTTGCGCAAGAGAGCTCGGAAACCAGTTAGAATGGCTGCACGAGCGCAAACATGCCCCTCACGCTCAGATAATAAAGCGAAGATCTTCAAAAGCTCACTTGGCAGTAAAGGGGCCGCCCTTTTCACAGCGCACCCCAAAACACGCTTAGCCCCCCCCATGACGGTCTTAATCTGGTGGGATGAGAAGTCAATTGGAGGACTGCCCCCAGCCTTAAGAAAAAAATTTAGGGCGCTGAGATAATTTGTTATAGAGGAATACTTTAAGGTGCGGGATAGCCAGACGACATAAATGGCAACCTGGGAAGATGGACAGGGGATAGGCGAGAGCAAGCCATGGAACTCGTCGATAAATGAGAGGTATTTCCGCATCTGCATCGACCTGGTCGATCTTGAATTGTCCGAATAATATTGGCCAGACATCGACCTAACTTGAACCTCCAGCTGCGCTAGACCTGCAATAAAGGAAAATGTCACCTAAAAATATGTGCACAACACATCAGCCCTGCGGGGTCAACACAAGATATTCGGTCTCTGCTGGAATAGTCCCGCCACCTGCTGAGGGCATCGCAAGTCACATTTTGCTTACTCTTTATGTAGACAGATTTTATGTCAAAATTATAATTAACCGAAGTCCAGAAGAGTTCTTTGACCCAAGTCATAATTTGTTTGTTGACACAACGTTCGGTGGCGAGTGCCGCCCTCACAGTGTTATTGTCGGTGATAAAGACAACACACTTGTCCCGCCAAAGGGGCCCCCAACGCCGAGAGGCGGCAACAACTGCCCACATCTCTTTAAATTAATATGGCCGTCAGCAGCGGCGGGGATCGATTCTGCAAAATGATGACCGACCTCAGAAAGGAGGTCGATATCTTCTACCTCGAAGTTACCTACTAACCAGTCGCCCGAGTGAGTCGCTCCAAAGCCCCAATCCGACGCATCGCTATATACCGCTACTGAAGGGGCATGGCTGCCCAATAGTTTTGCGTAGCCATTAAAGCGTTCGACAAAGTCTAGCCACCAATTCAGCTCAGACCTGAACTCATCGTTCAGGCGGAATTTGAAAAATGGTTTCCTAAGTTGGCGTATAGCGTCATAGACACGGGTAGAGAAAGAGCGACCCCCTCGAACGACCGTAGCGCAATGAGCGAGGCAACCACCAAGGCGCTCCAGGTCCTTACGTGTGGCCTTACGCTTGCCCAAAAACAGTTATAATTGATCTTTCAATTTGGCCAACTTATCGCGGGGGAGGCGGAGCTGGAGGTCAACACTGTCAATTTCAATACCAAGGAACCTGGTGCGTTGAGAAGGCGCCTGAAGCTTGGGGTAACTCAGATAAAACCCAAGTCTCCTCAATATGGCGGCAATTTTGTTTTGGTTCGAAAGGCATTCCTGATAGGTGGTGCCAATGACGGCAAAGTCATCTAAATAATTAACTGACCTATCGACTCCTTCACGCACGCCACAGCGCAGGACAAAATCGGAAATCCGATTGAAGATATATGGGCTAGAGGAAAGCCCCATACATAAACGGTTATCAAAAAAGACCTCTAACCCAGCACCGCTACCAAAATCCCAGCAGATTGCCTGACGGGGACGGTCACTCGGGTGAATGCAGACGGCCTGATAGGCGTCCTGAATATCAACCGTAGCAATGTAGTCATCACGGACAAGGTTAAAGGCTAGATCATCAACACTCATGTAAGAAAAGGTGTTAGTTACCTCGTCCACATAGTTGTTTACAGAATGCTCACTTGGCCTACTGCAGTCAATAATTGTGCGAAGACCTTCACGCTCGACTTAGGGACGGCAAAGACATTATGCACACAAATAGGAGCGCTATCAGCCTTGCTTATATAGCCACAATTTAATTCGCTAGAAAGTTTCTTATCGATAACATTTTGTTCACTAAGGACCCTGGCTGCTCTAAAAGGGCATGAATAGACAGCATCACATGAAGGGTTAATAACTTTAAAGCCGAAGATGACCCCTGCGAGGATAAACTTAGTTTCTTATCGATAACATTTTGTTCACTAAGGACCCTGGCTGCTCTAAAAGGGCTTAAATTGCACTCGGCTGTGACCAATAAAATGTACACAAGAACAGGTAGCATTCAGACAGTCCGTCAACCAGTCACTATTAAACGCGGGGCAATCAGGCATAGCAATGCTAATGCGTGCCGGGGCCTCAGTCTCCTGAGCGACCTTGATGCAGACATCGACAAGGGCATCACAGAGCCCAGAGTCATTACCAGCGACCACAATGTCGTTAGAGCAGTCATGAGCCGCAGCCCGCTTACGGCAGGTATCTGTTCTCACACCACAGCCGTATTCCACATCACGGCCAGGGTGGAACATCAATGGCTGTTCCGCAGTAGCACAAATAGGGGCAATTGACTCAGGGGTGGCAGACGGGTGGGCAGAGGTCAAGTCGGTAGCACAATATACCTCGCTGATAAGGTCGGGATTGAATTCCACATTCCCAACCTCCCGGCACAATCCAGTCATACGCCGACCTCGGCACCCAAGAGGCCCCTAATCTTTACTGCACTTATTTCTGATGTGAAACTTGCTGCCACAGCGGGAGCACCAGTGGCCGTAATTACAGGTCTTGCCATCACGGGAGCAACCCTCATCTTTATTAAAGGCGAAACATGGCTTCTTACCCTCCTTCGTAAAGAGGTGTTTGGAGCTAGCCATAGTACCCGTTCTATTTTTATTAGCACTTGAAACGGACCCCCCCATTTTCATGTATTCGAACGCATAATATTTCAATGCTATCTCGGGGTTCCCGGATGAGAAAGCATCGAATCCCTCGGTGGCAGCAAGCTTCCTAATGGCCCGATCATAGTTGGCATGGGTTTTCTCCATAAAGGTGCCCGACTTGGCCTTGCCCGCTATGTAACCCAAGTGTTTGAGGAGTCGTAAAAGTTTATCCCCGTCTGACACCTTAGAGGCGACCGCCCAATTAACCGAAGCCTCAATTAGCTCGAAGGCGGTCACTTTCTTGATGTCCTTCCCGTCCTCCACATGACGGCGAAGTGACCACTTACTACGAGCCTTCCTCTCCCGACTGGTTGAGCGCTCATCTGACGAACTGGAGCTGTAGGTCCGTCGTCTATGGCGTCTCCGCCTCTCCCGGGAGGGGCTCCGCTCATGGCTGCTGGTACGGGCCCTCGAACGCCTCTCGGTCCCACTCTGTTCCTCCAAGGGATGGCATGACCGGTCGCTTCCCCGGTGATGTGCGCGCCGAGTAGTCGGCTCCCTCCCTCTCTCGCGCGTGCGGCCAAGGGTCAAGTTGGCGACGTCTTCGCGCAGCTCACGCTCGGTGCGTTCCAATTCCACAATCCGTTTGCGCCTCTCAAGGTTGCGAATCCTTTCGCCGATCTCACGCTCCTCCTTGGCAAGAGCTTCATCGTCAATGACAAGCCCATTTTCCTCCGCAGCCACGAAACCTTTTCCGCCCTCTGCCATCGTGTCGTCCTCTCTCCCCGCGCATGAGCGAGTAATTCGCTTGCTCGAAGCCCTAGATGGACAGTCCACGTCCACAGGCTCAGAGTGCACTCTACTGCAGAACGCACAAAAAGCCTTGGGCATAGTCGGTGCCGGAAAAAGATGGTGGGTAAATGGCGTCGGTCAAGTGGCGTCAAATATAGCTGGGTTAAATGGCAGAGTCAGACGCAGATATAGTCACAAGGAAAAATAAGTGATTTGTCACTGATAAGCAAAAAAAAGGCTTATCGGAGTGCTGGAGATGTCGCTGACTATGTATGTCGTTCAAGAGAATGTGACTTGAAAGTCAGCCAATAGGTAGTATAAAATAAATACTATAAGATATCAATGGATGCAAAAGCAAGCCTAATAGTAATCCGTAAAGTGATTACTAAAATAGCTCAAATAAATTTGAAGTGGATAGTATAAAATAAATAGTATAAAGAAACTATAAATCAGACATAAAATAAATGTAGAAAGGAGGAATATAAAAATAATGCAGTACTATAAGGTAAGCATGAGTGACTAGGTAAGCACTATGCTCAAATTGTCATCATAATTCAGCAAATGTCATCATATGTATACTATTTCAATATATAGCAGGTCCAACAGCCACGGTATGTAAAGCATGAAGGTAATTAACATCGACTCTCAGGGTGCCGTCACGCATGTCTTGAATCGACACACAAAAGATAAAGAATAAAGTAAATAAAAATGTTGGCATTTGTCTGTCTAATAATCGACAATCAAGTGTTTATAATTTATAGCCCAGTAGATCTCGACAGTCAGATTGATATCGACACGCACGGAAGCGTTTCGTGCAGGTATGTGGTTCATCGACATTCAAACTATTTTCACGCCAAACGGTTTATAAGATCTAATGAAAATAAAAGAATTATATATCGATTTCCCGCCGAGTCGAGCTCGCCACACATGAACTCCAGTGGTTAAGGCGGAGATCCTACGTATCGACACGGATCGACACGGAAATCCTACGTATCGCCACGGCCTACATATCGACATACGACCTACGTATCGACACGGAAATCCTACGTATCGACAAGGATCGACAAGTTAATCGACAGAGAAGCATAGAATTTATATAAAGTTTGTACAGCTCACGATTCTCCGCTCAAATCAATCGATCCTCCTTGCAGTAGCCCAGGTATTAGCACAGGTAGAACACAGGTAAAACACAGGTAGCTCAGTAGACTGTGTCAGTGAATGGAAGCGAATGGAAGTAGTGCTGCAGTGCCGGCTGGAGCGAACTAGCGCGAACCCCGGCACTGGTTTGTATATATAGGCACCTGGCGAGCCGTCCACGCCTAGCAGACGAGCGTCCGCGCACCACACGGGAGGAGCAGTGCGGATCTTACACGTGCATATACGCTGGCGTATATACGTGGCTATATATGTGTGTAACTATGTCTGAACAAGAAACTACTAACAAAATAATGGGATCTTTCCAGAATTTGAGCCAATCAGAGCTGTTCTTTTTTATTGCAAATGGCCACCCCTTATGGGGGCCGCCATTTGCAATATGTTCGATTTGAAATTCTAGCAACTCGCGTGATCCGAGTCGCGGTCGTGATAATCGAATCCGCGGAATAAACTATTAATATTTCATTTCTGCATCCATGTTTATGCCAAATTGTTCTTTATTTCTTTTAATTTTGAATAAAATCTAAGTTTTGAACTGTGCGTATCGGCAAATTTTACTTCACTGAGTTCTCGCGAACACGAGAAGAGGAAAGTCTATTTCCGGCAAGTTCAAACGGGCTCAAACAAGTTCAAACATGGCTGGTTGTCCCGCTCCGTACAGCGCTGAATATGCTTATGGACTTTATAGTATAGAATAGTAGACCTACCACTCCGCTGAGATATCGCATTGCTGGGACATGGAGGTGTGACAGTGCGCACTCATGGTAGCTGTATACTGCTGCTCCATTGAGATACCACATTGAGATACCATGATCCAATACCCCACTCACTCACATTATCTGGATACTGAGCCAACTAGCGCTTTGTTTTGTTCTGGTACTTCCAGGTAGCAATTTTGTTAAGCATTTGATTTAACTCGCTGTGGATCGAACCCACGACCTCTATTCGGGAAGCACTAACTGTAAGCCTACTCATTGGCTATTCCACATCGTTTGGAGACCAGGGGGTCCAAGACAGGGTTGCATACAGGTGCGGTGGCCGAATCGGTAGAGCCCGGGCCTCGCGATCTCCTCGACTCAGGAGTTTGGTTCCCGGTCGAGTCAAACCAATGACTTATCAAATTGATTCCTAGCCTGGAGCTTGGTATTAATATGATAGGGCAAGGACCGGTTAGCTCAGTATCAGGACAATGTGACTGAGTGGGATATCGAGTCATGGTGCTGACAGCCTGATTTCCCAGTGGGGCAGCACTATAAAGTCACCATAAGTGTGCACTGTCACAAGTCGGTACCCATCCTGATATGACATTAGATGTTGCCCGGACGTAAAACTCCAACAACCAACCAACCTACACTATGCTGCACTTGCTTCAGGATCTGCCCGTCTATAATGGTCACACCTTAGCTCCACATTGCCTGGGATATCGACCACATGTTGGCGTTCAGTACTGGTGTGAACGTGTCCGTTTTATTATTAATCTCCTAACTAGACCACCTGGCGTTGTGGGACTGTGTTGAAAGAAACTGACCGTGAAGTAAACACATATCACAGAGAGCTTAGTCCCATTGGTAGCGTCATGATGCCGCAAGCTGAGAGCATTTCTATGAAGAGAATGGCAAGACTGGTATCATTTGATGGTGAACAACTCATAAATACAGTAAGACCTCTCTAAATCGACCGGCCATGGGCCCGACTTTAAATGGTCCATTTAGGTAGGTGGTCAGTTTAGGCAGGTTTAAAAAAAATTGTTACAATGGTATTGTATGGGAGATCATTTGGGACCCACATACAGCGATCGATATGGCTATAGGGGAGTGGTTGATCTGTGCTGGTGGTCGGTTAGAGAGGTTTTACTATACTAGTAGGGTGATAGAGGTAATCACAGTTATAATATTAATAGTAGAAGTGGTAATACCAGTCGCAGTGGTGCATTGTAATATCAACTAGTGTTAAGATTATATAATAATAGTAGCACCAATTTATAGAAGTACTATGGAAAGGGGACTAGTGGCGGCAGCAATAAAGTAGAACACATATTTGTCATATTGATAGAAGCAGTAGCGATAGTAATTAATTGTACCGTTGCAGTTATAATAACATAATAGTTGCAATAGTTGCAATGATGTAATTCTAATAACAGCATGACTAATAGAACTAATCATACCAATAGTTTGATAGATTATTGTTACGTATATATATATATATATATATATATATATATATATATATTTTACCTCGGTATGCCGCCTCTGGCTAGCCGTAGGCTAGGGAGAAGGAAGCACATCCGGGTCCAGCAATTAGCATAAGTAACTCACAACGGGAGGACGTTTGTGAGTTGCTCCACAGGATTTATCTACTACTACTGCTTTTATCCAAAAGTAAGTACTGTTTTCTTCGATAACTTTGTTTATCATGCTCTATAGCATCTTTTTATGAAAGTTCAGAACTTTCTTCAGTCCTGTTTGGACTTTGTACGTTTTTTAACTTACGGATAGAACATTGCGTGCCGCTGGCACAAACGAAACCGATACTGAGTTCTATCGACACCTGTTTTTCAGACAGGGAGAAATGGCAACCCGAGTTGCTCATTTCCTAAGAAAAGTCTCCCGGATCCTAATAGAGGATGATGTTGGGGATGCTTCTGGGTGTTTTTTATAAACACCCCTGACCGGTTTAAGGCGAACCTCCGAGTTTCGTAATATTTTCTCCAACTTGTTGGCGCTGTAGCCACAGGTGGGAGAAGTGTACGGAACAGAGAGAGGGGCCGATCTCACGATCGATGCCCTCCGTTTGGTTGGTTTCGTTACCACACACCTACGGCAAATTTAGCTTCACGCCTGTACTGACACGTTGCAAAACACGTTCTCTGTACCATGTTCCTCAACCCAGTTTACTGGCTTACACTTGTGTAGTTGAGATGATTCCGGGTTAGTAACGCTTTGGTTTCGTTACAGTTCCCGATGGCCACTCGCCGGAATAAGCCGCCCGCTGCAGCGGTGGGTGTCCCCCCTACGGATTACGATTCGTCTCCACCGGCTACGGCTCCGCCGTCCCCACATCCTGGGGCTCATGCCTCGGATCAAGACAGTGATCACGCCCCTCAACCAGTGGGGTGGGAGGCGAAAATGGCGGAGATGATGGAGGAGAAGATGCGCCTTTTCCAGGCGCAGACCTTTCCAGATCCTTCCCAAATCCCTGATGAGGATTGGGAAGACTTTTCTGAGGACGAAGAGGACACGCTTTCGGCACCTGAGGTTCCGAAACCGAAAGCGCGGGGCAAGAAACGCCGCCCAGTGAGCAGTTCTGGTGACGAGTTCACAAAGAAAGCGAACTCTAAGCGCTCCAAAAAGTCCAAAAAGAAGAAGAAGAAGAAGAAGAAGGACTCCTCTTCAGACTCGTCGTCCGACTCTTCTTCCACCGAGTCGGATTCCGACACGGAACGAGCGGGAGTCTACGCCAAAATAGGCGTTAAAGCTGGCAAGAAGATTGTCAAAAAGAAAGCTCAGAAAGTGCGCACCACTACCATGATGCGCAAAACGGTGAATGGCCATTTCACTACGTTTAAACCGATCGAAGTCATCAACAAGTTGACTGAGCAGATTTCAGGAGTTAAGGGCATTCCTGCTTCGGTTTCCAAAGAGATGGATTCCGGCATTCATCTTTCCGACGAACGCCGTCGTTATGAAACTTCCCTCTGCCTGATCCATAAGGCAGTTTTGGGTGCCTTGACGTCTGTTATCCCTGTGGCTAACAGGATGCAGACAGAGAACAAGTTCTCGTCTTTGGCGCGGGTTATGGACCGGGGCATAGCTTTGTTAGCAGCCGCTAGTAACTACATGACCCATCGGAGATTTGAAAACGTTTTCAAATCGGTCACCACAGATGCCGGAAAAGAGGTTGCCCGCTCTAAGAAGGTAACGGACCATGATGGTAAGGAATACACCGTGTATTCCGGACCTACCCCTATCAAGAGCAAACCGCTTGATAAATCCAAGATGTTTGGGGGTCAGCTAGCTTACCTGTACAAACAGGTAGAGGTCGACTACAAGAGTGCTAAAAACACTGAAGCAAAGAGTCGTCGCTTCCAAAACCCAGCAGGGTTCAGAAAGTCTAGGACGGATTTTCGATTCCGCAGAGGAGGAAGGCCGTTCAGGGGCGGACCGTCCTTCCAGTTCAACCAGCGAGGAAGGGGCCGAGGCGACAGGCCGGCCTCAAACTGGAACGACAACCGCGGCTACAAGAGGGATTTCGTTCCCAAGCCCCAGTTCCCGAAACAAGGGAACAAGTAGAGATTTCCACACAAACAGTGCAGCCTCCTGACCCTACAATGGTCACGGAGGAAACTCAAACTGAAGTAAGCCTTTTTCAAGCAGGGAATGTTTCTAATTGTTTACATCAATGGCAACAGTTAACCACTAATCCAGAGGTCCTGAATATTGTTAAAGGCATTCACATCCCTTTCACACAATTGCCTATACAAAAGAGAGCGCCTTTTCCGTATCAGTTTAATTCACTAGAAAAATCTCAGCTAGATCACCAGGTTCTACTGTTTGAGTCTAAGGGCATTGTCAACAGAGTTGAACATACTGAAGGGGAATATATTTCCAATATCTTCTCTACTCCTAAACCTGATGGTTCAATCCGAATGATTTTAGATTTAACTCAGTTGAATGAAATCATTGAATACAAACATTTCAAAATGTTTTCTTTAGAAACAGCTCGTGATTTAATTACCCCAGGGTGTTGGCTAGCGAGTGTTGATTTAAGGGATGCGTACTACACCGTTCCTATTCACCAGACAGATCGGAAATACCTACGTTTTCTCTGGAATGGCCAACTTTTTGAATTTACATGTTTACCTAATGGTTTGGCCTGCGCACCGCGTCTGTTTACTAAGTTGTTGAAACCAATTTTTGCACACATGGCAAAATTGGGGCATTGTATGTTTCCATACATAGATGATTCTTTTATTATGGGCCAATCTTTCACGCAATGTGAACTCGCTGTTAAAGATTTATGCAAAATTTTCACCAAATTGGGTTTCTTCATACATAACAAGAAATCAGTTTTTTCTCCTACTCAGGAGCTTAAGTGTCTCGGGTTCATTCTGAACACCACGGCTATGACCGTTTCGCTTACACGCCAAAAGAAAGATAAGCTTTACCGCACAGCGATACAGCTGTTAGACACTTCTAGGCCAAAGATTAGACAGGTCGCGGTCCTTATCGGGGTCATGGTTTCGTATAGTCCAGCTATTCTATACGGAGCGGCACACATAAAATCCCTCGAAATTGATAAAAATTTGGCGCTGGCCCGCGCAAAGGGAAACTTTGAAAAGACCATGTTTATTTCGGAGAACGGCCTAGCCGACATTGATTGGTGGCTAAACCACTTTGACCATTCCCCCAATCCCATTAGAATGGGAGAGCCTGACACTACCGTTACCACTGACGCGTCTCTCCAAGGGTGGGGAGCACATCAAAATGATGTAGCAACGGGAGGAAGATGGCTAGAATCGGAACTCCCCGATCATATTAACGTTCTAGAACTAAGGGCCATTTACTTGGGATTAACCAGTCTAGTAAAAATACCCAAAAATAATGTACGTATCCTCACGGATAACACCACAGCTATGGCTTATGTCAGAAATATGGGAGGTACAAAATCGATTAAATGTAATGCAATGGCACTTCTCATTTGGAACTGGGCTCAAACCTTTGATGTCTGGTTAACTGTTAATCACATTCCAGGCACACAAAATTGTCTAGCTGACAAGATGAGTCGCCAGTTCCATGATCACTTAGAGTGGTCACTTAATCCATCCATTTTCAAACACATTTGTCACACATGGGGTTCACCTCAGATCGATTTGTTCGCTTCGCGTAATAACTTTAAAATTCCAAAATATGTTTCGTGGCACCCGGAACCCAATGCTTGGCACATTGATGCCTTCTCCCTAAAGTGGCGACATCATTTCTTTTACATTTTCCCCCCCTTTACTATCATTAGCAAAGTCGCCAGAAAGATTCAAATGGAGGGGACACACGCCATACTCATCGTCCCCGAGTGGCACACGCAACCGTGGCTACCGACGTTACTAGCCACAGCCAAAAGCAGCCTTCGCTTCCCAAGATTCCGAGGAAACCTCAAACATCAGGGACCACTAGAACGCCACGGAAACGTGTCGACAACTCCGTTAGTGGCATTCCTTTTTTAAATAAATATTTAGAACAGTTTGGCTTAGACAAAATTACACAACAGCGTTTGGTTGATGATGCGTGGAGAAAAGGAACGGTGAAAATGTATACTACGTATTTAAAGAAATGGGGTATTTATTGCCTGCTTAAGAAAGTCAAGCCAATGACTCCCACAGTATCCCAGGTAGGACTCTTCCTACGTTACCTAGAGGACGAAGGCCTAGGATATGGCGCTATTAACGCTGCCAGATGTGCTCTGTCGATAATCCTACCGCGGGTTAATGGACAAACAATGGGTAAACACCATGTTATTTGTTGGATCATACGATCAATTTATCAGAGGAATCCGCCTAAACCCAAATATAATAGGTTTTGGGATGTTTCTCTAGTGTTCAACCTCTTCAAGAAATGGCCAGAAAATAAGTTTCTGGACGTTAAACTTTTAGGTTTCAAAGTCGCAGTTTTGCTTCTCCTGGTCACTGGACACAGAGGCCAAACTATAGTTGCCCTGTCGCTGAATGGTCTAGAAATTGACAGTAAAGAGGCCACGTTTGATTTATCAACTTTATTAAAATCAAACCGATTAGGTGACCCCCTTTCTACGATAGGGGTGTCCAGTTTCACTCAGGATCGCAAGTTATGTGTCGTATCTGCGATACGAAATTATATATCCAAGACAAGATTAATAAGAAACTCAAGACAGCTATTGGTCAGCTTTATTAAGCCACACAAGGCCATTTCCAGGGATACCCTCGCCCGATGGACAATGAATGTGTTAAAACTGGCGGGAGTAAATACAGACAGGTACTCATCGCACTCTACACGTGGTGCAATGGTGTCCAAGGCAAGATTGCTAGGCATCTCCGTTAAACGGATCCTAGCTCACGCGGGATGGAAAACCGCTACTTCGTTTGCTAGACATTACCACAAACGACTAGAGAAGCCTCAGCCGATAGCGCACAGGCTACTCACCAACTGAAAGAGAGAGGTAAGAAAAACATTGGTTTTTCCTCTTTTTTGCCATACAAATCGCTTTTCCATTGTTGCATACATAAGACATAATCACTAAAGAATAATAACAAAACAAGAATATCAGGATAAAAATTATTTTACGTAAAGGTCTCCCTAGCCTACGGCTAGCCAGAGGCGGCATACCGAGGTAAAATAGATTAGTTAGACGAATCTTACCTGGGTATAGATGATGGATAACTATTGTTTTACCGAGGTAGAAGCCTCGGTTAGACGTGGGCGAGGGCCCACCCACCACGCCCTGCCACGTCTAGTCAATCACTCAATTTAGCATGAGGTCACTTGACCTTAGGTTGTTTTTTAGAATCATTTTTATCCTGAATTAGTAGGTAAAGATTGCTGGACCCGGATGTGCTTCCTTCTCCCTCGCCCACGTCTAACCGAGGCTTCTACCTCGGTAAAACAATAGTTATCCATCATCTATACCCAGGTAAGATTCGTCTAACTAATCTATATATATATATATATATACATACAGCAATGCCAGTTATGTAATCTTAGTTTTACTATTGTTGTTATAATAGTACAGACATACAATAGTGGCATAATTGCAATGCGAGTATTGGTGTAATCCCACTGTGGTCGCACAGCTGTTGTTGTACTACATGCATAGCAGTAGCCTAATTACAATGGCAGTATTAGTGTAATCTTACTATAAATATAATATCAGCACAGTTGCTCTTGTACCTCGTGCCTATATCTCTTCCAAGCGTGAGAACTGTGCATCAAAGCAACCGCCTCGTTAATAAAATGGCGTGGGATAATAATGACTTGCCGAGCGTGGTGGAGTTTGCGTCGCCTCGGGTCAGCGGGGTCAGAACGCGCGTCGCGCCATGTGACCGGATGGGGGGGGGGGGCGGGGAGCAGGGGGGCGGGGGGGGGCAACCACCTGCTTATCACAAGCCGCAATATGCACGACTGAGTCTTACCGAGTCACACACATATATGGGATGGAGGAGGAGGGCGGGGGGGGGGGGGGGGGGGGGGTGCTGTGCTGCGGCGGTGACGGTGGGAACATTGACACGCGAGGGGAGGGTCGCCTCGATGGATTCGCCGAACTATAGTTATATTATACCCCAGTCACACGGGGCCTGCGTTCGCTAACGATCGATTCGCGACGTCAAAACTTCCTCCTTGCGCCCTCCCTACGCCCTGATTGAGTGCTGTCGCCGCGAGGACGCCAACCTCCCGGCGTCCATTTCGGGAATTTTGGACGCAAGGAGGTTGCTGCTGCTGCACGTGCAACCTCCTTACGCCCTGTTCCGGCGGCGCCATTCAAAATGGTTGGCGCCCTGGCGCCGCCCTGGCGCCGCTCTGGCGCCGCCCTGGCGCCGCCCTGGCGCCGCCCTGGGTTGGCGAATTGCCATTGGATGCTGCAGTCACCATGTGCTCGGCGCCGACATGGCGCCGACATGGCGCCGACATGGCGCCGACATGGCGCCTACAACATATTTGATTCACTGTATCGAATGGAACCCTGGCTGGTTGGCGTCCTTTTAGGCGTAGGGAGGTTGGCGGCGAACGCTGGCTCTCGTGTGACTGGGGTATTAGAGACGCCGAGGAGGTCGGTACTAGTGCGGGGTGAGTGTTTGTGTGTGTGTGTGGGGGGGAGGGGGGGGGGTTACTCCGGTTACACATTAAAGGCGCCGCCCCGACCCCCTACAGACACGTTAGCACCCAGGCATGCATGTCGGCAGAATGCGTGGGGAAGGAAGGGCGCCACCTGGAGTTACCTGTACGGACCGACATTCAGTGACAACACCAAGTGGTTAAGTGCTTTACAACTTTGGAGCTTGCATCGGCTATAAGTATAAGTATACAATAAGGAGGTATTTCACGTTGCGCAAGCCAACACAAGATGGGGGTGGAGTGTGTGTGTTGCTGAAAGGCATATGGTGGTTTATCAAAGGTGAAGGCGCTCAATCGGGCGTTGGCCTAGACACTACCCTCTAAGATCATTTAGAACTAAATCTAAGCCCTAGTCCGAGTAGTCGAATACCCCCCCCCCCCCACCCCACCCCACCCATCACGCACACTCAACGCCCCGTCCTGATATGACCTAAGATGTTGCTAGGACGTAAAACAACAAACAAACAAACACACTCAACGCACATACACACACACACACACACACACAGGTTGTTTTCTTTGCTACTGCTGTTGCTGCCTCCTGATACCACTCTACATACCCTGTTGACAATGCGGCTAACCTGACACTGTGACAGGCAGCCAACTACGGTTTAAACACCACGGAGGGTGGACAACAATGGCTGGGCGGTGCCGAACAGCGAGAGGTGGGGGAAAGGCGGGGGTGGAGGCAGGTGAAGCCCGTTGCCAGGAGTCAGCGAGATGGGGACAGTGCCAGAGAGTGGGCTAGGGTGCCGGTGTCGCAGTTTGAGCGCCCTGCCAGTTTCAGCTGACTGCATACACTCAAACTCAAGGCATTGTCTATGGTCGTGAGCAATCTTCATACAGAAAATACAGAAGAATTGAAATATCTCTAAAACCACACCAGCTATTAACAAATCGCTTAGTACATATAGAAAACATTTTTACCAAAAAGATTATATTAAATTTATATGGTTAGGGTTCTTGATTTCTATTTATTTTGAATAAAACTAATGTTTTGCACTGCGCGTACCGTCAAACTCATGGCATTGTCAATGATGGTGAGCAATCTTCATACAGAAAATCCAGGAAAAGTGAAATATCTCTTAAGACCACACCACCTAGAAACAAATCGCTTGGTACACATATAGAAAACATCTTTACCAAAAACATTATATTAAATTCATAAGGTTAGTGACTATGCTGTTAGATTTTGACACATGCACATGAAACTGACAGTCAGCTGAAACTGGCAGGGCGCTCAAACTGCTACACCGGTGAGTGAGTGGACTAGGGTGCCAGTGAGTGGGCTAGGGTGCCAGTGAGTGGGCGGTGGGGGCGTGGTGCACCAGGACCCAGGTTACGCTTCCGAAAAAAAGAAGAAAAAGGCATCGCCGCTCCATCGCCTAGGAGAGTGGGAAATTACTACATACTAAAATAGCTTCTGCATGTCGGTACTGCACTGTTCATGTGGTGCCTGAATCTGGGTGGACATGCTTTGTTTGGAGAGCCAGAGTCTACTACGACGCAGTGGAATAATAGCGAGCCCAGACTGCCCGACCAGGCGGTCTGCCGGCCCGGCGCGCCCCCGCGCTGCCCCCGGTGTAATGATCGTGTCCAACACCGTCACGACGCCGTACACACAGCCAGACACGCGGCACTGGGTGGTGGCAACCGGGCCTTATCAATAATACACGCCCATCTCCAGCGGAGCAACGAGGCGCAATACGCCAATGTATAGAGGCCTAGACACTACTGGGTATGACCGACACCGTGATGTATATCAATACAAACAAGCCTCAACGCAGCTTGGCAATGAGTGAGTGGGTGAGTTACTGAGTAGGCCTACGGTGGTGTAGAACCAACACACGTGCAGTGCCTTATAGCCCTGTCACACTACGAAGTAACGAGCCAACATAAGCCTGACGTGGTCATTTTTCATCATTATGTTGACGTACATTGGGTTACGTTATGATGATGTCAGAATGACGTTAGACTGACGTCGAGCTACGTCGCGTTACGTCGTGTTACGTCGGCGCGCATCAAGGTTTTGAACCTGTTCAAAACTTTCGACGTGACTCGAATGTAAGGGTTTACGTTCGCCGTACGTTCTGTACACATTCGGCGAACGTCAATGACGTTAAACAGACGTTAGTCAAACGCTGCTCACGACGTTCCACTATGTCGACCCACATTAATGCCGGTGGAAACGCCCACGCGGCGTAATGGGAACATCAGGAGAACGTATGCCGAACGTACGTCCAACATACGTTCAGCATTTCGCCAACGTTTAATGATGTAAGTAACGTAAGGTAACATAAAGCAACGTAGTTCTGGCGATGGAATAATGTTCATAACGTTCCGTGAGCGTCATTACGTTGTCCTCTCTCGTTGAATGACGATATCACTACGCTTTACCGAGGTTACACTCTCGTCAACTCGTTACACTCTCGTCATCCACGTTCAACTTGTGCCCAAATTTGCATACTACGCCGAGAAGTTCAACGTTTTTCACGTTCTCCCTACGCTGACGTCATTACGTCGTAGTGTGACAGGGCCTTTAAATCCACTGGCACCACCCGGAGCTACCTGTGTTATGTAGCATGGCGCTTACAGATTACTGAACCTCCAGTTGTACTACCGGGGATACACACACAACATGTGGAATACAAGCAATGCACATAGCCCGCCGAGAGGCTATGGTATATGGACGAGGCCTACTACTTTACTAGCGTCGAGTTTGCTTGTATTTGGGTAGCAGCACCAGGTACAGTGGACACGTGTTATTAATATTATAATATAACATGGCATTATCATTGTGGAGTGTTTGGAGCTTGTGTGGTGATGACCGTGTAGCAGTCAGTGACTGCGGGTTTAACACACAACAAGTTGTTGTATAGATATATGCCTACACAGAGGATATGAACTTAATAAGCCTGGATTTGTTGTATACGCAGTTGGATGTGGATTTAATAAGCATGGCTTTGCTACGTAGGCCTACAAAGTCGGAGTAAATATGAGTTTAATCATAATGTGAGTTTAATCATACCCGTGGATGTGAATTTAATGCACATGGAGTTGTTCTATACAGTGGAGAGTTCTCCACTCCGTGGAGTGTGCCTGCCCGGAGCCTAGGGTAGTTCATGCATATGTAGGATAGAACAAACACTAGGCCAGACCAATCTTCAACATGTTTGAGTACCTGGGAGCCAACGACTGTGGGGAAAGGTCATTTGATGACTTCGACGACATCCACTGTATTCTTGCCAACAGGTAGGTGGTGCACACAACCTTTTCTCCTGTAATTCTCTGGGCAATTTGGGGGCGCCGAGTTGCTACAGGTGCCAACTTTTGGACTTGATGTCCTGGGAAAGGTCCCCGTCTTTACAATATATATAATGGGTCAGGATCACGAAAAGAGGCCAATTGGGGGAAGTTGTTGGCGTCGATCATTGGATGCCGGTGTCGATCGTCATAATTATAGTTTAGCATTGACAGAGGTGTTGCAAAGTCCTTAAATCTATCCTGAATGTAAAGGTAGAGAAAATACAACAACCTTATTTGTTTCTAGGATAATTTAATATAAAACAAAGAAATGCACTACACTTTAAGAATTGCGACACCGACATCCTGGTAAAGTTGTCGGCGTCGATCATTGGATGTCGGCATCGATCGTCATAATTATAGTTTAGCATTGACAGGGGTGTTGCAATGTCCTTAAATTTATCCTGAGTGTAAAGGTAGAGAAAATACAACAACCTTATTTGTTTCTAGGATAATTTAATATAAAACAAAGAAATGCACTACACTTTAAGAATTGCGACGCTGACATCTTAAATAAGCCACCAATTCGCCCATTTTCGTGAGGCTGACTCAAATATATATATAAATATATATATATATAAATCATATAATGATCTACATACTAAGAAACATTTTATTTAGGAAGTTTTGATTCGCAAAAATCACTTCCGAAGTAGGAAGGCGATTAGAAATTATTCATTGTGTGTAGCAATTTCAAGAATTTGCTTGTTGTTATTATACCATCAAATATGGTTTATAAATTTAGCGATGCATTCTATTATTATATATTTTGTGTAACTCGCGTTTGGATTCACAGCACAAATCCCAACATGTTCACTGCACACACACACACACACACATATATAAATTATATATAAAGCATTATATATAAATTCCTCCGAGCTAGGGGAGGAGAGGCCCCGCGCAGGAGGCGGAGAGGTGCATGCTGGTACCCACCCCGTGGAGGGGAGGAGGTAGTGCCACCCACTCCAGGTATTATTACATTCTATAACGGGCTTATCACTTTCCATATATATATATAATACAACTGTAGTGTTGAACAGGATAGGATACTGGTTACAGTGTCTCCTTCTTTTGTATGAGTTCGTGCATTCGATTCCCGGCCGAGTCAGACCATACAAATCGACACTTGTCATAACCTTGCCTGGTGCCGTGGATTTATAATTATTAGGATAGGGCAAGAACTGATTGGCTCATTGTAAATGATTGTTGATTTGTATTTGAATATCGGGCAGAAGATAATCTAAATCCTTTTTGCATGTCCGTATTTATAAAAGGCACCATACTTGCTTTGTATTTGAATATTGAGCAGAAGATATCCTTCCATCTAAACACAGTTAAGAGATTACGTCCGCCGTGCGAGGCAAGAAACCCACAACAAGCAAAACAGAAACTGCGCGGTGATACCTTAGTGACTGCTGTCATTCCCATCACATGTTTGCTTATATAAATGGGGAAGTCACGGTGATACCTTAGTGACTGCTGTCATTCCCATCACATGTTTGCTTATATAAACAGGGAAGTCACGCAATGAATGCTGTGCAGGGAACATTTATCTTCAGTGTGACGTAGCTCAAGTGGTAGACTGTCCACCTGTCAAGGTGTGGGTCATCCAATCGATCTTGCTCAGTGGACCCATTTGCAGTTTGAGCTATTTTCCGTTCAAACCAGTGGTCCACAGCTGGTTCATCAAAGGCTGTGGTATGTGCTGTCCTTTCTGTGGGAAAGTGCATATAAAATAACCCTTGCTGCTTATCGGAAAGAGTAGCCTATGTGGCGGCAGTGGGTTTCCTCCAAAGAAATATGTCAGAATGACCATATTTGACGTGCAATAGCTGATGAAAATCAATGTGCTCTAGAGGCATCATTAAATAAAACAAACTTTCCTTTGGAACATTTATCTTAGTACAGAGGCGGCCACCCCAGTCCACATCTAACTCCTTTGAGATTTGAAATTGTGCTCTGTTTGGTTGTTTTTTTCATCACAGTCCATATCCAATTCCTTTAAAGCTGCACAGTCCGATGAAAACATCAAATTTTCAAAACCAAAACACTTACCTAGATTTGATTCTACATATTCAACTTAGACATTGGTGAACTTATTAAGCATTTGTTGCTGCATAGAAGGGCATAATAAGTCAATTAATAGAACCCGTTACTACTGAAGTCTATGGTGTCAGAGTTTTGACGTGCTTGCCAAAATTATTTTGGCATGTTTTGACGTCAAATATCTCTAAACTTAGCCATTTAAAATTAAAGTTACTTCAAACTAAAGTTAAGCAGATTATAACGATTAGTATAATATATTTATCTAAAAAAATAGCAGAAACTCAAAAGCATCAGACTATGCAACTTTAACATTTGAAACCATGCTCTATTTAGATTTATCCACTGGCGATTGAAAAATATAATTCTTTATCTATGCACACTTTTGATTATCAGTTTAAACCATACAGCTGATCGCAAATGGAACACCCTGCACTACACGCGCATTTAATGTTATGCTCATATTGGGGTGGGGGCAGGAGAAATCTTAAGGCCCTGTCACACATCACCGGATTGGGGTACTGGATAGAAAATGAACACTGTCCAGTGAAATATGTCAATGTCCATTTTTTATACAGTTGGCATCCGGCGTGTCCGGTGGTGTCCGGTGTGTACGGTGGGAAGTTTTGAACATGCACAAAACTTGTACTGGACACAACCGGACTGATGTGTATGGTTGGTGTCCTTTTTAAGTCCGTTTTGTCCGGTTCATGTCCGTTACCCATCCGTTACGTCTCCGGTTTGCTTCCTGCAGAGTCCGTTGACGGTGTTGCGGGAATTCGGTCATTCGGTCCGTCCGTTTGTCGTCTGGTTATCGTCTGGTGGCTATCCGTTCATGTCCATTTCATGTCCGTTTCATGTCCGTTCGTCCAGCATCCGTTGATGCCATAACAACATTTCGACACATTTCGTTACATTTTGATACCGAACACCACCGGACTAGACAATTCTTTGTCCGGTTTATGTCCGTTGCTCAATCCGGTAAGGTGTGACAGTTATGAGCTAATGTTGTTGTTTATCTACAAACAGACAGACGTAGTAATTTCTTGTTCTATACCTGATAAAAATTGTTGAGAATTCAAAGATAAAACGATTTAACGAATGTGCCATTTATCATCCAAAATGTGATCTGCGATACACATGTAAGGAACGACTGACTATCAACCGTGGCCCAATATCGGTAAATACTCACCCAATACGCTGTTGGAGCTTAAATCCCATATCGCTTGAGGGTCACTTAAATGTTTCTACATTGTAATAAAAAAAGTATACAGCAAAACCTCTCTAACCGACCACCTCCACAGATCGACCACTCCCCTATATCGATCCCTTTATTTGGGTCCCAACAATACCATTCTAACCATATTCTAACTCCCTTAACCGACCACCTCCCTAAATGGACCACTTAAAGTCAGTCCCAAGGTCGGTCGATTTAGAGAGGTTTTACTGTATATCTATTTCATATTTCATTATCGATTTCTCATCCTACCCCCCTAAAAGACTAGATGACCTAGATGTTTATGGATGGGAACTATATAAGCCCCACAATAAAAATGCACCTTTTATAGTTATGCACTAGGTGGTGATGTCAGGTTGTGATCTCAATGGTCCCAATGGACATGTGTCAAACATAATGCCAATGTCCACTTTTTTATTGTTAATGTTTATCCAACTACAGCACACTCACAAGTGACTATAACTTTATACGCCATATGACGCAAACAAATCAGGATCGGTTCCGAGAGTCTTCAGCATTCACACACAACTCTATTTGGTCTTACTCATCCTCTTCTCCCTTCTCTTCCTTCCGTCTCCCCTTCTTCCCCTTCTTCCCCATCCTCTTCCCTTGTTCCATTTCCTCCTTCTCCCGCCTCCGTCTCCCTCCTACTCTCCTTCTGCCCAACTTGATCCTCTTGTTCCTCCTCCTCGTCCTCCTCATTCCTTATCCCCCCTCTTCCTTCTTCCCCTTTTCACTCTCCTCGTCTGCTATCTTTCCACCTTCCATCTCTTCTACACTTCTCCCCCCCCCCCCACCTTGTGCCCTCCCCTGCTCTCCCTGCTCCTCCTTCCTCCTCCTTCCTCCTCCCTCCTCCTCCCACTCCCCATTCTCTTCCGTCTTCTCCTTCTTTTTCTTTTCTTCTATCTTCCTTTTTCTTCTTCTTTCCTTCTTCTTTCCTTTTTCTTCTTCTTCTTCCTTCCTTCCCATTTCTTCTTCTCCTTCTTCTTTCCCTTTTCTTCTTCTTCTTATCATTCTTTCCTTTTTCTTCTTCTCCTTCTTCTTTCCTTTTTCTTCTTCCTTCCCCTTTCTTCTGCTTTCATTTTATTTTCTTCTTCTTTTCATCTCACATCCTGCTCTTGCTCCAGGAGCTTGATCTGTAGTACTAGGCCACCACTGCTGCTATGCTACTGATGGTGTTTCGATTTCTTACGCGCCCCTCACTGCCCCCCCCCCCCGGCACACACCCACTAACCCACTGACCGCCCCCTACAAACACACTAACTCACTGACCGCCCCTCCCTCCCCGCCCCACCACTACTGACGAGGCTGGCTGGCACACTACCTGTACATTGCCGAGTCTCGTCTCGTACATAACACATAGCCGGCGGTGGGTGTGTCGGTCCCAGACCAGGTTAATGATGCACGCCTCCATCTGAGACCTGCCTCCCGGGCCCTCCACCAGTCATTCTGCTGCTGACCCAATTACCGCGTCTTCGGCAGCC